>JAJHSJ010000009.1:41420568-41690097 GCA_021015155.1 Magnolia officinalis
TAGACATCACTCGAGATCCTCAAAGTTAATTGAGGTTATGGTTGTAAATCAACCTGTAATCAACCAGTGAATCAGCCGCAACCTCGAGTTGCGGAAGTCCAGGATGAGAATGAGGTGTATCAAACACCCTCGCCTCGTACTTTATGAGATTACTTACAACCGGCGGGGGTGAGCACCCCTTCTTTTATGGTTTTTTCAGGAAACATAGGAAACATGGATATCAAGCCTGAAGTGATCCAACTCCTTCTAAATAATTCTTTAATGCCATCTCAATGGGAGCTTATTACATTATTCAAGTTTGCAGTAAAAAATAAATAAAACAATTCATGATGTTATCCTTCTTCTTTTCTTTTCGAAAGAATCTTCATAGAATGATTATCGGCTGTATCATCAACCTGTAATTCACCTGTAATATCTGTATGGTTGAAGAGTGTCAATGCCCTACTCATAGTGATGGTTGTCCTTTAAAATTATAATAATTTATGAGATTTATAGGAATAATGTGAGGGTTCTAATATGTCTCGTGCTCCACGACTATGAGTGATATCAATATGCGCAACCAATATATATATATATATATATATATATATATATATATATATAATATATATATATATATATATATATATATATGAATGCATGCCTAACAAAGTGTGTGCGGTCTATCATACCTAGTGATCATCACAATGTGGAATATAATTCATAAAAATTTTGGCTCGCCTCGCATTCTCACACTACAGAGATTCATCGGTGTGTCTAACGTTAACGTGGATTTATGCAAAAATCTTAAGGCGACACAACAACGCAATTGGAAGATTTACGTGACAAGATTTGTTCATGGGGCGACTATTTGCGACATCCAATCCCGAGAACTGATGTAACATGCATAGCGGTTTACTTACATCGATTGTGCACCACTACCCAACCCATGAGATTACGTGTCGACTAAGAGGGCAGCTACCCGAAATGCATTACGTCCACGATAATATATTCTAACCACTATATATGAGGCCTATAACACATCACTTGCATCAATAAAGAAATAAGTCGAACCATGAGGGTTTTGGAATTCCAAGACACATGCCTAAGCCATAAAGGGAGGTAGCGCAAGGTTGAATATTCACAACCCCAAGTGTAGGGTCGCGATGGAGTAAGACCGAGGTCGAATCCACAGGGACTGAACTTGTGTGTATTCTGAAAGTAATTAGAATCAGAACTAGAAGAAGATCTAAAACTAAATTTGGAATAATAGGAAGTAATTGTGAATAATTTAATTAAAACTTAAGAATTCAAAGGTGGGAACTAGGGTGCCGAGGGATGCACTTGTAGTTATTTGGATGTTTCCTTATTTGATTCAAGGAACACAATTAGAATTGGAGTCCTATCCTATCCAATTGGAAAATATATCAATAAAATCAATTTGAACTTTCATTGACCTAATTCTCAACGGATGAGAGTTGTGAGGATTGGAAGTGATTCCATTACCAAACCATGCCCTAGAGACAATGGCTAACAACATGATATACCAATCCCACAACTGAACATAGAAGAATTGTGAAGGTTAAAAGAGATTCCATGACCCAACCATGCCCAAGGGACGATGGTGAACAACAGGATTTACTAACTTCACAATCTGAATTTAGAAAATAAAGATACTCAAAGCTATTACACATCCATTGTAATTTGAGTCACAACAAACCATTAAAAACTAAAAGTATTCCTTAAATATCAAATTAGAATAAAAGAAGTTCAACAAGAACAAGAATCAAAGAAAAAAAAAACATCCCAATCATGCTAAAAACTTCACCCCTTAGCCCTAGCTAAGGGATTTAGCCAATTATAAACATGATTGGATCTAAAATCTTCAAAAAAAGCATTAAAAACTAAGAAGAAGAGAAGAAGAAACTCTTGGGAGACAGCTTCACCCTTTTGCTCTGCTCCTCAAAACCCTAGATCCCTTAAAAAGACTTAGGAAACCCATATTTATAGGCTAGTTTTCGCAAAATCGCAAGATCGTATCAAATTTACGCAGTTCGCGTAAATCTGCGTAATGCCTTCGATGTCATTGAACAACCTTCGATGTCATCGAAGGGGTTTGAATCCAGAAGTCGCACCTTTTCTCCTTTCGTACTGCGTAAGTCTCTGTGTCATCGAACCTTCTTTCGATGTCATCGAGCGTATCTTCGAGTCATCGAACAGGTCCTCGAGTAATCGAAAAAGTGTCCAAAATAGTCCAGCGAGTTGCTTTGGAATCCTTCAGAAAATTTGATGCCATCAAGCTGTGTTCGATGTCATCTAATGTTGAGGGTCAAATATTGCATATTAGACCCCAGTAATTACCTAATTTTACGAACATGATACTGTTTAATGGCCTATTTTAATCGTGTTTGTGTTGCAAGGTGAATTTAGGAGCCTGGACTGAAAAATGGTATTAAAAGCATGGATTTAATGCTCATAAATTACCGAGGCAAGGGACGGACCCCACAGGACCGAGATCGAAGAATTTACACGCCAAAAATCTGAAAAAATCAGGCCATTCACGCTAAAGAGGCCTGAAAAGCGTTCAGAATGCAAGATCACAGGGTTCCCACCATCCGTTTGGCTCGAAACTTTATATCTGGCTTGAGGACCCTAAATTAACCATTTACGTCGAATTTCTGCCATTGGATCCACATGAAAGTGGCCCAACGGACAGATCAGCCACCAAATCTCTGATTTAGGGCCCGCCTGATATCTAGATATGCTTCAATTTTAGTCTTAACCCCTTAAATGGGGTGATAAAACACATGGACGGAGTGAATTTCTCACAAGCATCATAGTGGACCTCACAAGGGGGGCGTGCGAGTGCACAAGCGGTGCACTTAAGCACCGCACCAAATCCAAGAGACGGGTCAACGCACACCGACTCGACTCCTCTCGCGTAAGACGTCCAACGGACGGACGTCTTCATCCATTTTTGGGTAGTGGGGCCCACCCATCATCCAAATGGATGATCTGAACCATCCATTCACTCAGGGGGTGGCCACGAGCCTCGTTAAGCTTTCCTTTTGGTCCCATGCACATACAGACAGGCAGATCACTGTTCAAACACAGGATGGACGGCGGAAGCAAAACATCAGTGGACCGCATCAAAACTCGACTAAAACCACCCCTTCCCGACTGGTTTTTCGCTATGAATTCAATGGACGGGGTGGATTTCATCGAAAACATCACTGTTGAGGCACAAAAAATATTCCATCTCATTGCATGTCCATTGCATTGGTCAGAGAATTCCATGGTGCAGATCATTCCCAGCGTTGTGCACTCTTTATTTTGGTAAAAATGAGTGAATGAGGGTATTTTGGTAAAAATGAGTGAATGGGGGTATTTTGGTAAAAATGAGCAAAGAGGGGTATTTTGGTAAAAAGGAGTGAAGAGGGTTATCTTGGTAAAAAGGAGTGGATGGATATTGCCTTGTATTAAGGAAGAGGTTGGTGATCACCACTATTTAAGGAAGAGGTTGGTGAACACCACTATGTAAGGAAGGAGGGTGGAAGTTGTATGAAGAAAGAAGTGGTGGTGATCACCACTATGTAAGAGAGAGATGCCTATAAATACCCCTCCCCATGCCACATTTGAGGGGTTGTTGTTGGTTGGAAGACAAGAAGGAAGGGGGACAAGAAGGAAGGAAGACAAGAGAGAGGAGGAAGAGTGTTTGCGTGATTTGCGCAACGGAGATAAAGAGAAAGAGTGTTTGCCTGGTTGCACAATAGAAAGAGGAGAGAAAGATGTTTGCGCGACTACGGGCAAAAGAAAGAGGAGAGATTGATGAAATAACGATGAAGACCACTTTACTTGAAGTAGGAATATGCCAATATGTCCTAGAGGTGGATGAATAAGACTTTTTAATAATTTTATGCCAACTTAAAATCCTATCACACTAATCCTAACAACAAGCATAGATCAGGATTTCTCAAAAGTAACTCTATTGGCTTCCAAGCCCGATAGAGGATCCAATCACAAACTATTTGAGAAATGAATAATATGCAAACTAGTTTATGATGGATATGACTGTGTGTGTGTGAGGTGTGATCTCAGATAATTAGATATAAAAATATAGAAGGAAATCACACAATAAAATGAATAGCAATCTCAAACACAGTTATTTTTATAGTGGTTCGACTATTTGTCTACTCCACTCCCGGTAATCGCACTCAACCCTTGAGTGTACCGGATTTCACTAAGGAGGTTTCGCAGCGGTTCACCTCAAACCTAGGGTTTTAAATCAGGTTCACCTTCAACCTTTACAACCTACACCTAGGCTGACTGTTTATGCTCCTTGACCAAGGGTCAACACATAGCACCCGATTTTAGGCACATTGGCCAATGATCCACACAAGGAAACTCACTGTTTATGCTCTCACAAGCAAGAGTCAATACAACGCACCTACTTTTAGGCACACTGGCTAAGGATCTTCCACGAGACCCTAACTGTTTATGCTCTCCATAGAGCAAGGGTCAACACAACGCACCCATTACGTATACTCCCACCAGAGGCCTCCTAGAGGACTTGTAAGGGGTGAGAAACACCATAGACCCAATCCTAAAAAGGAATGATCACAAGTGTTCTCTGGACTCTAATAACTTACAAATAAGTGAATGAGTCCCTTTCAGCATGTTGACGAAGATCTCCTCCTTATTGATGAAGAATCTTCTGCTTCCTTAATCCACAACTTAGATGATGTACCAATACGAGGCTTCGAGTTGAGTCAAGGTTAAGATGGAATCCTACTTTATAAAATGTTTTCCTATAAGGAAGATAGAGTGATTCCGATTATCTATGCATTTAAGGCATCCCAGCTTAATGATTTGCCATTAAGGTGGTAGCTGGAGGATCCTTGAATGCAGAAGTTCATTCCCCAATCCACTCTATTGAATATCAATGATGAGGGTGGATTGGAGGATGAACTTCCCTGAGAGAAAGGGCTTTGGGTAAATGATCTAAGGTAAAATACTCAAAAGCATTCTCTTCTTTCTCTATAGCAATAATAGACAAGTCCTCTTTATATAGGCAAAAGGTTCCAACAGATATAAAACGGTCACATTTATGATAGAGTTCGATATCATCGAGTGGGTTCGATATCATCGAGCCTATACTCTCGATTGTATCGACGGGCCGCTCGATGACACAAACTTAAATGTCATACGCTTTGAAACCTTTTGTCAGCTAGTCGATGGAATCAAAACAAGTATTGATGTCATCGGATTTCGAACTCCGATATTATTGAAATGAGGTTCGATTCCTCAACATTTGAAAATGAGAGAGACTTGTCTTGAAATATTTCAGGTTTACAAGAATGATCGAGGGACCTTCGATATCATCAGAATTTGAATGTCGATGATAACGATAGATGTGTCGAGGCATTAACAAATCCAAGGGATTTTCGTTTAAGCTTGCTGGACAGTTTCTGTCCCTGTTCGATGTCATCGAAACTGTACCGATATCATCAATATTTGAATATCGATTTTACCGAGTGACCCCCAATCATAGATAAACAATCTTGAAATATTTTGCTGGAAATCTTCGCGCCCGTGACCGATATCATCGAGAGCCTTCCGATATCATCGAGATTTGAACTTCGATGGTATCGAGGGGGGCTTCGATATATCGATGCACATATGACATTCTTAATTAAAATAAGGGCACCGGAGATCTGCCTGTCGATATTATCGAGTCACCTTCGATGGACTCGATATTCAAATATCGATGATATCGTTAGGTATGTCGATACATCGATAAATCCGTCTAGATATACATGTGGTTGCTGGACACTTTTGTCCTCATTCCGATGAAATCGATTTGTCATTGAGGACATCGATAGCGCAGGTCGATCATATCGAGTTGTGTATTGATAAAATCGACAAAGTAAGAAAACTTAGAGATTTTTTGATTTTGAAAAAGTTTTCTTAACTTCTTAAAAACCGTATGATGTTCTAAATTGTTTTAAGGGTTTTATTTACCTGGTGTTTTGGGACATGGGATGTGAGGCTTAGATTTACCTGTGGCAAGCTTGCACACATCCGGTTGAGGCAGACGCTTTGAATTGATCTTCCTATGAGGCTTTGCAGTCTAGCTATCTCAACACTCACGCTAATTGACAAACCAGGGCACTTTCAATCTCCCCCTTTGTCAATTACGTGACAAAATACCAAAACACCCTATAACAACTTCTATACTGACATCTTAAATTGTGTGTACATACACTTTACACAATTTTACAATTTAATCTCGTGGGCACACACATAATCATTCAGACAGATTTAGAAGCTGCTCCCCCTATCTTGGTGCTGCTCCCCCTAACACCTACAACACTATACACAAGCAAATACACATTTCCAGTCGGGGTGTTTGAAATGTTCTCCCCCTTTTTGTCAGTCATTGGCAAAGGTATAACAGTTGATATTGACTAAAGTTAAAGCAACATAGAAGAACCAAAATGTAGAGAGCATACATATATAAAAGATATATGCATAATGATTAAAACAGTGAATTTAGACATCTCATATTTGTATCCAATGTATGCAGAGCAGACCAAGTAAGGTAGTGAGATAAACACGACATCAAATGCATCACATACCATCATGAGATAAAACAGGGCAATCAAGATGTGAGAATTATAATTAGCCATGATCCACAATATCCCAAAAAAAAAACATATACTGCCCAAGGTTGGCAATAGAATAACGTTAAAATCAAAAAAGAACAAGTCCCCATCATGGGTAACAAAAAAACTGTCAGATTTGTCAGTTAAATAGCCATCTCATATACACGTAAGAACGTAGAGCAATCAAAAAGATATCCATGCCCAACGTTGCGCTGAGAATCAGAGTGTTGAGATGGCATGAAGGCCATTGATACTACGGGGCTGATGATGATGGTGCTGCATCATCTCTGCGACATGTAAACAAGTCGATCAATTGCTGGACTAACTGTTTGACGCTAGACATCATCTTTTCAAGTGCGGAAAATCTCGCATCATGTCCCCCTAAATTGTCTTCTATCCGAGCTAAACCATGCTACATCGCACCAACTTTGTCTTGGTGGAACTTGACACGCTGAGTTGGAGCCGAACCACTCGATTCAGGAGCATACTGTGGCTTTACCGGATCTACACTAGTTGGAGCAGTTCCTTCCCCCATTTCTTCATCTTCATGAATAACCTCCTCAGAATCCTCATCCTTATACTCATGAAACTTAAGGTTCGATTTTTGTATATTGACCTTGTTAAAATGTTGAAGAGGACGTACAGGATCACTTGTTTGAGGGATACCAATTTTATCACAGATTTCATGGATGATGTGAGGAAAGGGTAAGTATATTGCTCTGGACTGATGGATGACGCTTGCTATTTTGTGGAGTATCAAGGTAGGCAGACGAAGTTTGACTCCAGTGGCGACACAGTATATAATCATGGTCATGAATCCGGTAAGATCAGAGCGATTTGGTCCACTTGGATAAGCATTTGAACAAAATATCTTATGCAAGACGCGGTATCGAGGGTGCAAATATTTTACTTTTAGGGCATTTCCCTAATACCATGGGATATCTCAACCTTGACACAGGAATTTAGTAATTGAAGACCGAGTGATAGGATTTTTGAGATCAAGGTCAGACAATCCAACTGGGGACAAGGTTAATTTGAGAATGCAAGCAATGGATTCTACAGTAATCTCAACACTATCATCTCCAACTGTGATAGTAAATGATGATGGTTCTAGTGTTGGAGAGTGACAATATGTAAAGAATCGATAAGTCCGATCATTGTAGCATGCTCCCCCAAAATCATGAAGAGGAAGCCAGTCGATTGCCTCTAACAGAGCTTCTATGTTGTAGGGTTTTATACAGTTCCTGTCAACCCTACGCTTACACACCAGACGCCTCCCAGAATATTTTTTAAGAATGTGTGGAGGAGGATTTACAACAGTATCTGGCGATGCTGGCGCAGCAGTCGGAGTTGCTCTATGTGATGACTGCGTCCTGCCCTTTCCTCTTAAAGCCACGATTTTCTTTCTACTAGGCCGAGATGATTCACCGATGATTGGGCCCTTTCCTTTTCCATACTCATTAGGATAGCTCGGAAGAAGGCGTTGAAGGAGACAGGTTTCTGAGAATCTTGTCAACTGACCAAAAAATTTCCAAAAGGGAGGATCTCAACACAACAAGGTATACTTTGAGGAATCAAGAATATGTGTTAGAGATATCGTGAGTTCGAACACTTTAGATAACATGTGGTTGACCTACGATGAGAGCCATGGAAGAGAACCCCAGAGAAAATCGAGCAGGAAGGCCAAGAAATGATTTTTCCTGTTCGTCGGCCTTTTATCGGGCGGTGAGGTTCGATATCATCGATCATTGTTTTGATGACATCGATATGCCCTATTTGATTTTATCGAAGATGTCTTCGATAACATTTTCAATTTCGTGACTTTGCAAATTCTGAAGAGATGTCGATGATGTCGTCCTTGATTGATTTAATCGTGACTTATCAACGGACATATCGAAGGTATATATTTTTCAATTTTTCAGTATTTTGACAAACTTTCCTGTATAATGAAATATATCTTTGAATCGATCAGTATACATAGCTAAATTTTGTACAAGTTTTGTACAAATCAAAATTATAAACATCAAGATGTTTATGTACAAAAGATGAGGTGAGACACCTCAGATATAACATTAAGAGTTCAACAAAAATTGCATCATTTCAGCAAATATCTAGATCTTGATGCATGACGTGAACTTGTTTTTCTATGCCTAATCTTTTTAGGCATAGGGATCATCCTTTCCTTTACCTTTGATGACATAGCAGTGGTTATTTGTGCGAGAACCTTTCATCACTGATCTTCCTGAGAGGTCTAGGATTTCACATTTTTCTTTGTTGAATGTAACCACATGCTCATTGTCACATATTTGAGAGATGCTTAGAAGGTTGTATGTTAATCCTTTTATGCAAAAAGCATTCTCATTTTTGAGAGAATTTATTCCTTTAATAATTCTCTGTCTAATTACCCTAGCAGTGCTTCCATCTCCTAGGTGACTATCCCATCGTTAAGATCTGTATAGTTAGAAAGAAGGGATTTGTCACCCATGACATGTCTTGAGCAACCGCTATCCAGGTACCACTTAGTATCATTGCCTGTTGTATGATTTGAGTGAGTAATAAGACAATTTTTCTTTTCTTTTACTATCCATTTTGTGACAGGGTCTTTGGCTGTGGTAAATTTAGTTTTCTTGTTTAACTCAGCCACTTGATTCAATAACTCCTTCATTCTATCATTCATTCTCGGTAGTGATGGATGTGTTTTTCTTCTATCCATATTCCTAGGTGGACTCCTGACATTTTGCATTTCTCTGGATGATTTGAGTTTACTCATATGATTCTGACTAGAGCTACGATGGGTCCTCCTAGGAGACATGCATTTGAACTTATAATGACCAGAATCACCACATAAATGACAAACTGGAGTAGTTCTTGTGCTACTTCCAGAAGCAGTAGATTTTTTAGCCATTTGTGCTGCATTTCCAGATTTTGATTTAAAATTTTCATATCCTAAGCCGCTCTTGTCCTTTCCAGGTCTTCCCATGCCTAAAAGTTTTTCTAATTTCTCACAACTTTGGGAAAACTTATAGTTTAGCTTATCAATTTTTCTGGATTCTTCTAAATCAAACAAGCGTGTCTGATTCTCATTTTGAAGGAGCATGTTTTTATCTTTTAATTTCTCAACCTGTTTGTTTAGTTTTTCAGACTCTGTTTTAAGGAGGGTATTGATTCTTTCAAGTCTATCATTATCTGAATGATATTGCTGTAAGTCATTGATTAGATGTGTATTAATTTCCAGAGTTTTATCCAAGTCTTTTTGCAGTAATTCCTTTTTGTTTTCAGATATACCAAGTTTTTTAACAATGTTGATGCTATGAATGTAAAGTTGATTATAGGCATCTTGTAGTTTATTCTATTCTTCCTCTTCTTCTCCTTCAGTTTCTTCATTATCAAACGGAAATGATTCAATGGCTTGCGGTTCCTTCTCATTTTCAGTTTCAATGGGAATGATTGGAGTGGTGGAGACCATAAGAATTTTCAAGGATTTTTGGTCACCATCACTCTCTGAGTCACTAGATTTTGAGTTTGACTCTTCTATATTATCCCATGTGTAGCCATTGCCTTGCCCTTAGTTTTTTTGTTAGGGCATTCAATAGACAGATGTTCATACTTCTGACAGGCATAACATTGTGGTTCTTTGGTCTTTTTACAAAATTTGCCTATAGAAGGTCTATTGTCCATCTTTCTTCCTCTTGTAGGACGACCACGATTCTTCTGAAAGAATTTCCTGAATCTTTGTGCTAGCAAAGCCACTTCCTCATCTTCATCATCTTTTTCACTTTCACTGTCCTCATTTGTTATTTTCTTTGACATTTTTAGAACAGTAGTTTTGGATTTGTGGGTTTGTTTGAAGTGTAGTTCAAAAGTTTGTAGGGAACTTACCAGTTCTTCTACTTTCATTTCATCAATATTCCTACACTCTTCAATAGTTATTACTTTGGGATTAAACCGTTCCGGCAGTGATCTAAGTATTTTCCTACAGTTTTTTGGAACCGGAACTTTTTCTCCCAAGCCACCCATGGAGTTGCAAATGATATTCAACTTTGTGAAGAACTCCATGAAGGTCTCATGCTCTTCCAATCTAAGACTTTCGAACTATGAAGTCAGTAGTTGTAGTTTGGACCTCTTCACAGTACTTGTGCCTTCATGGGTTGTTTCCAATAGATCCCATGCTTCTTTGGATGTCCCACACATACTTATTTGATTGAATATATCCTGGGACACGGCACAGTAGATGGCGTTCATAGCTTTAGCTTCAGCAGTTTGTCTTTCTTTATCAAACGTCGTCCACTTCTCTTTGGGTTTGGGTTTTGTGATGGTTGTGTCACTATCAAGTACAATTTGTTCAGACGGTGACACACATCCACTTTCAACTATATCCCAAACATAATGGTCCAAAGATCTCAGAAAGTAGTGCATCCTAGCCTTCCAATATGCATAATTTGAGCCATCAAATACTGGAGGCCTAGTGACTGATGAGCCCTCTCTTTTGGCCATATTCCCAACTTCAGTCAAGATCACTCTCTAGGCGGTGAAGCCCTTAAAGAGAGACCCGCTCTGATACCAATTGAAATTGTGTGAAGACCGCTTTTCTTGAAGTAGGAATATGCCAATGTGTCCTAGAGAGGGGTGAATAGGACTTTTTAATAATTTTATGCCAACTTAAAATCCTATCACACTAATCCTAACAACAAACATAGATTATGATTACTCAAAAGTAACTCTACTGTCTTCCAAGCCCGGTAGAGGATCCAATCACAAACTATTTGAGAAATGAATAATATGCAAACTAGTTTATGATGGATATGACTGTGTGTGTGTGAGGTGAGATATCAGATAATCAGATATGAAAATATAAAAGGAAATCACACAATCAAATGAATAACAATCTCAAACACAGTCATTTTTATAGTGGTTCGACTATTTGTCTACTCCACTCCCAGTAATCGCACTCAACCCTTGAGTGTACCGGATTTCACTAAGGAGGTTTCACAGCGGTTCACCTCAAACCTAAGGTTTTAAATCAGGTTCACCTTCAACCTTCACAACCTACATCAAGGTTGACTATTTATGCTCCCTGAGCGAGGGTTAACACATAACACCCAGTTTTAGGCACAATGGCCAAGGATCCACACAAAGAACCTCACTGTTTATGCTCTCACGAGCAAGGGTCAACACAACACACCCACTTTTAGGCACACTGGCCAAGGATCTTCCACAAGACCCTAACTGTTTATTCTCCACAGAGCAAGGGTCAGCACAACGCACCCACTACGTACACTCCCGCCGGAGGCCTCCCAGAGGACTTGCAAGGGGTGAGAAACACCTTAGACCTAATCCTAAAAAGGATTGATCACATGTGTCCTCTGGAATCTAATAACTTACAAATAAGTGGATGAGTCCCATTCAGCACGTTGACGAAGATCTCCTCGTTGATGAAGAATATTTTGTTTCCTTGATCCTTAACTCAGATGATGTACCAATACGAGGCTTCGGGTTGGATCAAGGTTTAGATGGAATCCTACTCTATAAAATGTTTTCTTATAAGGAAGATAGAGTGATTCCGATTAATTATGCATTCAAGGCATCCCAACTTAATGATTCGCCATTAAGGTGGTAGCTGGAGGATCCTTGAATGCGGAAGTTCATTCCCCAATCCACTCTATTGAATATCAATGATGAGGGTTGATTGGAGGATGAACTTCCCTGAGAGAAAGGGCTTTGGGTAAATGATCTAATGTAAAACACTCAAAAGCACTCTCTTCTTTCTCTACAGCAACAATAGACAAGTCCTCTTTATATAGGCAAAAGGTTTCAACGGATATAAAATGGTTACATTTATGACAGAGTTCGATATCATTGAGTGGGTTCAATATCATCGAGTGTATACTCTCGATTATATCGACGAGCCGCTCGATGACACAAACTCAAATGTCATACGCTTTGAAACCTTTTGTCAGCTGGTTGATGAAATCGAAACAAGTATCGATGTCATCAGATTTTGAACTCCGATATTACCGAAATGAGGTTCGATTCCTCAGCATTTGAAAATGAGAGAGACTTGTCTTGAAATATTTTAGGTTTACAAGATGATCAAGGGACCTTCGATATCATAAGAATTTGAATGTCGATGATATCGATAGCTGTGTCGAGGCATCGATAAATCCAAGGGATTTTCGTTTAAGCTTGTTGGACAGTTTCTGTCCCTATTCGATGCCATTGAAACTGTACCGATATCATCGATATTTAATATTGATTCTACCGAGTGACCCCCGATCATAGATAAACAATCCTGAAATATTTTGTTGGAAATCTTCGCGCTCATGACCGATATCATCGAGAGCCTTCCGATATCATCGAGATTTGAACTTCGATGGTATTGAGGGGAGCTTCGATATATCGATGCACATATGATATTCTTAAGTTAAAATAGGGGCATCGGAGTTCTGCCTGTCCATATTATCGAGTCACCTTCGATGGACTCGATATTCAAATATCGATGATATCTTTAGGTATATCGATACATCGATAAATCCGTCCAGATATACATGTGGTTGCTGGACACTTTTGTCCTCACTCCGTTGGAATCGATTTGTCATCGAGGACATCGACAGCACAGGTCGATCATATAGAGCTGTGTATACATAAAATCGACAAAGCAAGAAAACTTAGAGATTTTCTGATTTTGAAATAGTCTCACCACTCACGCTAATTGACAAACCTGGGCACTTTCAATTGATGTTTACATGGTTCGCGCAACAACGAAATAGGAGGAAAAGGGTTTGTGCCACCTCAAGAGGAGGTATGTCTTAAGGGATTCCTCCATGCACCACTTCAAGAGGAGGTTTGTCCTAAGGGATTCCTCCATGCGCCATCTTAAGAGGAGGTTTGTCCTAAGACTCCTCCATGCGCCACTTCATGTGGAATGTTGTCTAGACAAAAGGCTTTGCGCGAGCTGCGCAACCACTTTTGCAAAAGAAGCCCTTTGTGCGAACCATGCAACCACTTTTGCAAGAAAAGCCCTCTGCGCGAGCCGCGCAACCACTTTTGCAAAAAAAGCCCTTTGGGCGAGCCACGCAACCACTTTTGCAAAGAAACCCATTGTGCGAGCCGCGCAACCACTCCTGCAAAAAACCCCATGCGCCACTCCATGTGGACTTTGTCCTAATGTGGCTTTTGTTGTCTTAACGGATACTCCATGCGCCACTTCTCTCTCCGCTTTGTCCTACTGCCAGGGTTTTGTTGTCTTAACGTATACTCCATGCGCCACTTCTCTCTCCACTTTGTCCTAATGCCAGGCTTTCCTCATCCTAACAAATGGTCCATACCTCACCTCATGTAAAAGAAGCTTGTGCGCTCCACATTTCAAGGGTGTGCGCTTCACATTTCAAGAGTGTGCGCTCCACATTTCAAGGGTTGTGTGCTCCACATTTCAAAGGTTGTGCGCTCCACATTTCAAGGGTGGCTTTTATTGTCTTAACGGATACTCCATGTGCCACTTCTCTCTCCGCTTTGTCTTAATGCCAGGCTTTTGTTGTCTTAACATATACTCCATGTGCCACTTCTCTCTCAACTTCGTCCTAATGCCATGCTTTCCTTGTCCTAACAAATGCTCCATACCTCACCTCATGTAAAAGAAGGGTTGTGCGCTCCACATTTCAAGGGTTGTGCACTCCACATTTAAGGGTTGTATGCTCCACATTTCAAGGGTTGTGCACTCCACATTTTAAGGATTTTGCGCTCCACATTTTAAGGGTTGTGTGCTTCACATTTCAAGGAAAATGAAGGAAATGTGAAGTACAGAAAGAGAATTACAGAAGGAAGAAGAATCTGTCCGTGCGACTAGAAGGATGAATGGAAAGATGATCAGAACCTATTGCACGACCAAACGAGGGCTTCAAGTCCGCACAACCCATCCGCCTTTGCGATGAACATCAAAAGCGTCGAAATGCTGACGAAATTGCAATCAGACTTGTAAGTGCTATTGTTTATAGCCTTTTTGTTGTCAAATTTATGGTGCCAAAGATACTGTTATGAAGCTTGCATATGTGAAGATCAAAGCTCTACTTAAGATCAACTTTGATGAACAAGCACTGCTCTCAAGTTCAATCTCAACATCTCAAGAAGCTTTCAACTTCAATCTCAAGATCATAAGAAGCTTTCAAGTTCAATCTCAAGATCTCAAGAAGCTTTCAAGTTTGAACTACATTAAGACTTTAAGCTTCACTACTTTCAAGGTCACTTGCCCTTAAGTTTCAATATCCTTACTTCACTATTGAGGTTTGACTGACCGTAGGTTGACCTTTAGAGTAGGCCATTTTGGATACATAATTCATATATTTTATATAAGAGAGTTTGGCCTATTCTAAGACTAGTCCTGGACTTTGGTTGACTAGTCCTAGCACTGCTTCGACCTGTCTAAGGATTTTCTGGATCAGTCGTAAGTTTGGTGTAAAATTCAAAAAATTTCTGTTAGGCTTCGACTAGTCCTCGGGATTGTTCGACTAGTCGTAGGAACAGTGTCGACAGCTTCTTCGACTAGTCGTAGTCCTACGACTCAAAGTACAACGTTGAAATTCGGCCAGCTTCGACCAGTCGAAGGAAACCTACGACTAGTCAAAGGAGACCTACGACCAGTCGAAGGTGTCCTACGACTAGTCGCGAAACCGTCTTATCTTATCGCGCCTGAATTTTCAAATATCTGTTGGATCTTCGACCAGTCGTAGTGACTTAAGACCAGTCGAAGATATGATTTATTCACACTATAAATAGAGCACGAATCTCAGAATTAAATAGACCATTCAAGCTAATTTAATTTGGCCTTCTGAGAGATAAATCTGTGCTCCGTTTAAAGCTAAGTGTGCTTATTTAATATTCTCTTTCTTTAGCTTTGTTAATTGATTTTGTTTCTTGTATTCCAATCTAATCTGTAAAGAGGAAGTTTTATTTTCCTTTTACTGGAATCAAAATCAATTCAAGCTAGCCCATTTGTTTTAATTTAAAATCTATTAGAAATTAGAACCATTATAAAGTGAGTATTGGACATTGATCTTGAACATTCAAATCTCTACTCCAACTCGGTTATTTTTGGGCTGCTACATCAAAGGAGAAATTTAGGTATTTTACATTTACTGTAAATTCATTTATTTTGGTTTTATTTGAGGTTAAGCCAGAAAAATCTCAAAGCTGTTGGCTATCTGAGGAGAGCCAAAAACTCAGAAATGAGGGTTTTTTGAATTGTGTAAGCCCTTTGAAAAAGACACAATTGTAAAGGTTTTGGGTGAACATGTGAAAACCTACTTGATAGTGAAAGCTAATATCCCCTGTGTGAGGATATTAGGAGTGGAGTAGCATTTTGTGTGGCTGTTTTTGAACAGTTGGTGTACACACAGGCGAACCACTATAACTCCTAGTGTTGTGTGGAAGTGTGCTTTATTTTTCTATCTTTGATTTTTCTTTTGTGGAATGTATGGGGATGTGAATGTTGTAATCATTTTAATTTCAAGCTCAGTGGGGAATGTTGTAATAGTTTAGATTTAAATTTTTGTAATTTATTTCAAGCTATTCCTTTATTTGTTTGAGCTTTAGATTCTCTAAATTGTTCTAGTAAGGTTGCCCTGCCATTTCTATGGTATATGGTTGTCCCTAGAACAATCAATTACATTATATTCCTCTGTTTTATTTCAATTTGATTATTCCTAGAAAGTTTGAGTTCTTGATACAAAGATCTTTCTAGAAATCAGGTTGTCCTACCATAAACTTTGGTTTTTGGTGTAAGGTTGTCCTTAGAACAACTTTTGTATCAATCTCTTAATACTTGTTTATTGAGGTTGCTATTCATTTAAGCATTGTGGATTGATTTACTTTATTTGGCTATCTTGTTATTTAAATTCCGCTATAATTATTTTAAATTTGGCATAGTCCTATTCATCCCCCCCTCTAGGACATATAGCTTAGCCATTTTAGGACTGTCTTTTATTTCATTTATTATGTTTCATTGGTTGTACTCTGTTTTCAGAATCAAGGGAATCCGAGGATATAAATGAACTTAGAATGAATAGATATCTTATGATCATTTTTCTCTTACTCTTTCCTTGTTATCATTGAATAAATTCCTAAATCAAATGCACTTGTTTTCTTGTCGAAACAAAATGGCGACTCTGCTAGGGATCTTTTCAATGATAACTTAGAAAATATTCAGAGAACATTTATCACTTTTTGACATCTGTATAGACGCCAAAATGGCGACTCTCGGTGGGAACATCCTCCCCTTCATCTCTAAAAACAAAGTTCAATTTTATTTAATCAAAATAATTAACACTCTGTTCCGAATGACAGATATACCGTAACGGCCTTTCTCCCGACTAATGTGGTTGTCTACTTCACATCAAACGGATTTCCACTAGAAAGTATCAAAGAAGATCAAATCAATTGCGATCAAGGATAGATAATATCATATAATATCCGAAATAGTTTCTTCTTCACCGATAGCGCAACAACGGATGATGGTAAACATCCAAAAAAAGAAGGGTTCGATCTGCTGAGGATGGTTAACGGATCGATCATGCGCAATACTATGAGACATGGTTTTACCTCAGTTCATCCTCCTCGACGGGATCAGCAATGCAGTTTTCACTTTCTCCTTCAATATTAGTGCATTCAAAGTGTACAGAAAATAGAAAATTTTCCAGTAGATGTTAATCAGCCTTCACCAGATGAACATGTTACTGAAATCCCTAATTTTCCAACAACGACTATCATGAACAACATTTCTCCCTAAGGAAGGCCTTCAGATAAGAAGTTAGTTTGACTGAATCAGGCATTGCTTGCCAACAAGAAAGCAAATTAATTAACAAATTCATTATCCAATAGAGAACCTTGGGGGCATCATCACAACTTGCCATAGTAGAAAAGCAAGTCAATTTGAAAAGAATCAAAGTGAAGCTACTCAACTCTCATATGAATCAGATATTGCAAAGCCTTAAGAGAACAATAGATATTGCCGAAGAAAGAAAAGAAAACGAAGGATCGTCAAAAGTAAAGAATCGAATCATTCAATAAAGAAAACATGGGTGATTCTACAATTAAGAAAGTAAAGAAAGGGTTCGGACAATTCAAGGACTATGGGAAACATACAGTCGAAGAAGAACGATATTCTTCCTATGAGGAATCAATGGCTAACTGCAAAGAAAATCAAAGGAAATGAAGCAAAGAAGAAAAGGTATTCTACAGAAGGCGATCGATGATAGTAGAAATTGTTATGAAGAAGAAATATGGAAGTAATGATATATGGTCCCAATTGGAAATAGTCACTCGACAGAAGAACAACATTTTAACAAAGATATGATTCTTCATATATTTGAAATTGGATCGAGAAGAAACAAGACAAGTATATTTATCATGGGGGCAAATTTTCATCAATATACCTGCCAGTTCAACAAAATATATCATCCCTGAATACCAAGAAGATTCAAGGCGTTTTGACTCGTAAGATTCTCGGCGTTTTGACTCAGAAGATCCACAGTGTTTTAACTTAAAAGATTCACAACGTAATTACTCAGGGGATAGATAAAAGCATACAAAATACGTTATCCTTGAAGATAATTACAGTTTTGATTTTGAATGCTATTAGCATAATACTTCCAAATCAAAAGGGGGCAAGATAAGCAGAATACTAAGAAGGCCAAAGTTTCAGATAACCAAAGTCTCAAAATCCAAAGTCTCAGAATGCCGATGTCATACATGAATAAAAGGCAGATTCCCAAGCATATCAAGTTGAAGTCTATCATTATTGTTAAGCATCGACGATGGTTGTTGGATTAGATTAGCAAAACACCGATTGCCATCGTCATATCACTGACGTGAAGATTATTATATTATCATAGTTTATCGAAATTGATATTATTACCAAGCTGAAGCTCCATTCAGAGCAAATTTTATAATATCATCAACAGCAGGAGGGACGATATATCAATCATTGATCTGTTATCTTTAATTATCGATTTGTTATCTTCAGCAAAACCTGTATGATCAACGATCACATCAGCGACAACAGTTTATCATTCAAGGCAGCCTAGCCAAGCCCTATACGACCAACTACGCATAAGGCCTATCACCATCGCCATTCGGGCAGCAGTGAGAAGCTAGTGGCCCTAAAAAGCTCGTGAAGGCCATCATATGCATACCTATGCGGGCAGCAGACGAAGCCAGCGACTGAAAGCCCTAAAAGGCCAAAAAGTCCTCAACGTCCGGTCACGCGTAACACCCATGCCGTCTGTATAGCTTTCCGACTGCGTCACGAGGAATGGATGAAACAGCCCTCCCGTGAATGGGTCCGACCTTACAGACGAAGAAAATGTGGGCTGCGGTGTGCACTCTTTGGCCATGTCCATAGATAGGCCAACCATGATAAGGCCCCCCAAATCTCAGGCTTAATTTCAATAGGAACTCATGAGGAAGGGCCTAAACCTACTCATTGATGGACTGACGGCCTTGGATTTGGTACAAGATTTAGGCCCCGTAAAGGTGACCTTGTGTGCCTCGTGAACTCTAGAGAGTTACTGCGGCCAACCCTGTGCGTAAATCCAACTGAGTTCACGACCTCGGTAGCTTCACTGGGCCCCTCTGATGGATCGCGGTTTGTGAACTCATCAGGTTGTGAGAAGTCCAGTGAACTCATAAGAGTTATAGAGACCATCACGTGAGACCCGACTCCATTACTCAAGAGTCTAAAAAACTGCGTGGGCTCCACTACTCAAGTGCTTAAACTGTGTGTTGCTCCACTACTCAAGAGCCTAAACTGTGTGTGTAAGTGTCAGTCCAGTAGTGTTAGTATATTCCAGTCTAGTTCAATCTAGACTAGTCAAGTCAAGTCCAGTCAAGTTAGGACAAGTTCAGTCTTGTCCAATCAAAGTATGGTCAGTTAAAGTACATTAGCTCCACTGCTAAAAAGCATAAACTAAGTGCAGGTCAAAATGCTGCAGATACATATTTCACTTTAGATCTACTCAAATATGTAATTGCCTGATGAAAATTTTAAATATTGAGTAAACAACATGTAAAAATGCATTTCTTTTGAATCAGGTTCAAATTACAGCAACAGTAAATGCCTTCAAAATATTGGCAATTATCTACTCAAAAGTTCAAATCTTCAAGATCAATTAATATATTGACAAGAGCCGTGAGGTCGTTTTGTCTCTTACCTTCTTGATGATAGAGAAATATTATCGCACAAGATTCTTAAAGGCGACAAAGGATAAAATAGCGAAGAATCATCATTCTCTCCCGGACAATGTAAAGATTCAGATATATTCTTTGGATTCTTTAAGAGGAGCAACAAAGATTATCCATCCTTCAAGAGTAGCAGCAGATCTTATTTCATGAATATTATCTTCTGAAGAAATCTTTATACAAAGTTAACCTGGAAAGGGGGCATGATCTGTCTACAAAGTAATCTATGCCTTGGTCTTTTAATAATCTTTTATGTGCGATGGAGGAATTCATATGTTGAGCATTATGAAAAATAGTTCAATGTGAACGTTCAAGAGTTGTTTTTATATCAAGGCCTAGTTATATGGCCCAATGCCGTAACTTCTCATTGTTTTAGTAATGATATTGCAAGACTCTAAGTACCGGATCTGATGGAGACAAGGAACAAACGAAATCATCATCAGTAACTTCTATGTCCTTCAGAAAGTTATTAAATGAAAATTGAAAAAAGTCTTATCTATTTTTCAGAATCAGCAAAGATCTAAGGAAAAGTCTATGTAAGGAGCACAAGCTAGAAAAGACTCAGTAAAAAAGACTCAGCGGTTGAACCTTTAGAGTTGGAGATGACATCTCCAAGAGCGCGATATAATGAGCAAAGAATGCAATGCGAAGCACGCTGACAAGCACAAAGATGAAATGATTAAATCATTATCATATTGTAAATATCATAATCAGCCTAAAAAGAGGAGAAGTTTTTAATATATTTCAAAATTATCAATACTTCATGAAACTAAATTGGAAAGTTATAATGTCTTGAGATAATAATTCTGATTAATTTGGCAGGAAAGATTATCATTCGAAAGCTTGGGTTATGTAGATCATGAATAAAGGAGACAATTGAAAAAGTTGTTGCGGCAGAAGCAGCATTAAAGAACAACTCCCTAGACACAGAGTTCAAAGAAAGAGTTGCCGGAGTTAATCAAAGAGATCGTTGCAGCAGCAGTGGTGTTTAAAGATAGTTCTCTGGTCAAGTTACTCAAAGATGAAGTCGCCACAACTGTTACAGTGGTAAGTTTCGATGAAAAGAGAATTTTATCCTCTAAGTGAGGCATCCGCTCGACGCTGCTGGCAGGGGGCATTCAAGTCTTTCGTTCGAGCATGATCATTCAAGTCTTCCGTTCGAGCGCGATCATTCAAATCTTCCATTCAATCGCAATCATTCAAGTCTTTCGTTCGAACATGATCATTCAAATCTTTCATCTGAATGCGATCATTTAAGTCTTTCATCCGAACACGATCGTTCAAATCTTCCGTTTGAGCGCGATCATTCGATCTTCTAGTCAAGTATGATCATTCAATCTTCCATGCATGTATGATCATCTAGTCATCCTTCAGTTGCAGTTCATTCTGTTCTTCGATCGGAAGAAGATCGATCCTCCATTTGATTTCATGAATCAATCAAAGAAGGATCGAGGGGGCATCTGTTGAGGCATAAAAAATATTCCATCTCATTGCATGTCCATTGCATGGTCAGAGAATTCCATGGTGCAGATCATTCCCAGGGTTATGCACTCTTTATTTTGGTAAAAATGAGTGAATGAGGGTATTTTAGTAAAAATGTGCAAAGAGGGGTATTTTGGTAAAAATGAGTGAAGAGGGTTATCTTGGTAAAAAGGAGTGGATGGACATTGCCTTGTATTAAGGAAGAGGTTGGTGATCACCACTATTTAAGAAAGAGGTTGGTGAACACCACTATGTAAGGAAGGAGGGTGGAAGTTGTATGAAGAAAGAAGTGGTGGTGATCACCACTATGTAAGAGAGAGATGCCTATAAATACCCCTCCCCATGCCACATTTGAGGGGTTGTTGTTGGTTGGAAGACAAAAAGGAAGGAAGAGAAGAAAGAGAGGAGGAAGAGTGTTTGCGCGGTTCGCGCAACAGAGATAAAGAGAAAGAGTGTTTGCGCAGTTCGCACAACAGAAAGAGGAGAGAAAGACGTTTGCGTGACTGTGTGCAAAAGAAAGGAGAGATTGATGTTTGTGCGGTTCGCGCAACAAGGAAATAGGAGGAAAAGGGGTTTGCTCCACTTCAAGAGGAGGTTTGTCCTAAGGGATTCCTCCATGCGCCACTTCAAGAGGAGGTTTGTCCTAAGGGATTCCTCAATGAGCCATCTCAAGAGGAGGTTTGTCCTAAGACTCCTCCATGCGCCACTTCATGTGGAATGTTGTCTAGACAGAAGGCTTTGAGCGAGCCGCACAACTACTTTTGCAAAAGAAGCCCTTTGTGCAAGCCGCACAACCACTTTTGCAAGAAAATCCCTTTGCGTGAGCCGCGCAACCACTTTTGCAAAAGAAGCCCTTTGCACGAGCCGCGCAACCACTTTTGCAAAGAAACCCATTGTGCGAGCCGTGCAACTACTCCTGCAAAAAAGCCCATGCGCCACTCCATGTGGACTTTGTCCTAATGCCAGGCTTTTGTTCTCTTAACGGATACTCCATGCGCCACTTCTGTCTACGCTTTGTCCTAATGCCAGGCTTTTGTTGTCTTAACGGATACTCCATGCGCCGCTTCTATCTCCATTATGTCCCAATGCCAGGCTTTCCTTGTCCTAACAAATGCTCCATATGTCACCTCATGTAAAAGAAGCTTGTGTGCTCCACATTTCAAGGGTTGTGCGCTTCACATTTCAAGGGTTGTGCATTCCAAATTTTAAGGGTGTGCGCTCCACATTTCAAGGGTTGTGCGTTCCACATTTCAAGGTTGTGCGCTCCACATTTCAAGGGTTGTGTGCTCCACATTTCAAGGGTTGTACGCTCCACATTTTAACGGTTGTGCACTTCACATTTCAAGGAAAATGAAGGAAATGTGAAGTACAGAAAGAGAATTACAAAAGGAAGAAGAATCTGTCCGTGTGATCGGAAGGATGAATGGAAAGATGATCAGAACCTATTGCACGACCAAATCGAGGGCTTCAAGTCCGTACAACCCATCCGCCTTTGCGATGAACATCAAAAGCATCGAAATGTTGCCGAAATTGCCATCGAACTGTCTTCTATTTCATTTATTACGTTGCATTGATTGTACTCTATTTTCAGAATCAAGGGAATCCGAGGATGTAAATGAACTCAGAATGAATAGATATTTTATGATCATTGTTCTCTCACTCTTTCTTTGTTATCATTGAATAAATTTCCCAAATCAAACGCATTTGCTTTCTTGTCGAAACAATCACTGTGGGGCCCATCGAACACATCAGCGCAGCTCCTGTGTTGATCTTACGCACGTCCCGACAACCGGCCACGGTGGGCCATTGTGTGATCATAATCACGGTCGAATCTGTGATCCGGACCATCCAGAAGATGCAGAGGGTGGTCTTGAACCCCACCATGAAGTCAGATTCCAAATTCGCAAGGATCACCATCCTAAAATCTCATCTAAACGTAGGTTGCTCTTTGTGTTTTGTTGCGCAAGAGAGAGCCGCGAAAGTGGAGTAGGTTCTCCACTCCAGCTGACCTAACCTTTCAACACATATAAAAGAGAAGGCAAGGAGGACGTGAGAGATCATCTTGGCTGCATGTGAGAGAGAACGAGAGAGAGGAAGGCGTAGATGACTCTAAGTTTCCTTCTTCTTCTTCTTGATTTTCTTTCTTTCTTTTTCTATGAAATTGTTTAGAGATATTAGCCTCATCATGTCTATGTTTGGCTAAGCCTCTTAGCTAGGGCTAAGAGGTGAAGCTTGTAATGTGATGGGAGACTTTTTGTTTGTGCCTTTTGATTGATGTTTAACTTGAACTGATTTTGATTATAGTTTGATTATAAGGAATGCCTTTAGTTTTTAATGGTTTATTGTGACTTAAATTACAATAGATCTGCGATAGCTTTCAGTATTTCCTTTTCATTATTATGATTATGAAGTTAGGAAGCCCTGTTGTTCACTATCGCCCCTTAGATATGGTTGGATGATGAAATCCTTCCTAACATTCATATATCTCTCTGATTGGTTGTGGATTGGCTTAATTCTGTTGTTTACTTTGTCTCATGGGCATGGTTTTGTGATAGAATTCAATTCTAATTCTCATACCTCTCATCTCTTGAAAACCGGATCAAAGGAAGTTCATAGTTGATATTATATCTTCTATCTGGATGAAGATAGGACTCTGAGTCCAGATGTGTTCTTGAATAAAACATAAATGTCCCTGATCTCTACAAGTGGATCCTTGACACTCTAGTTTCCCACCTTTAAAGTTTACATGTTTTAGTTAAAAGTGTTTCACCATTACTCTCTTAAAAGCCTCTGATTTAGATAACATCTTCTTCTAGTTCTAGTTCAAATTCTAGTTACTTTCAGATTACGTACAAGGTTAAGTCCCTGTGGATTCGACCTCGGTCTTACTGAGATTATTACTACATCACAACCCTATACTTGGGGTGTGAACATCGAACAACTACTCGATGTCATGGATAGAGTCTTTGAGTAATCGAGAATGACACCTAATATGTCCAGCGACGAACTTGATTTTCATGTAAAAATTTGATGTCATCAAGCTGTGTTCGATGTCATCAAACCATGGCTTCGTTGTCATCGAACGGTGGTTAATGACACAGACGAATGAAGTGGATTACAACACTTTGTTCTTTCGACTTCCTTCCTTCTCCACTTGATTTTCTTGGATCTTGGGGTCTTGTAATCTTCAATCTTGGTCTCCAAAGATCCATTCTATGCCTTGGTAATTCTTGAGCATTAAATATATGCTTTTAGCATTCTTTTCAATCCAAACTCTTAAAATACCTTGTAACACAAACATGTATAAAATACACCATTAAGCATTATCATGTTCACAAAACTAAGATATAAATGGGGAAAAATATGCAATATTTGAGTCTCAACGCTGACCTAAAAAAGGAGAAGAGTAGAAATAAGCTAACTCAATAAAAGAGAAGGTAGTAAATAGGCTAACTCAACAAAAATAAGGGGAGAGGAGCAAAAGGCTAACTTAATATAGAGTGGAAGCACGCGTCGCTCTCAAAATTGGCAAAGGCAAGGCTTGTATCCATCACCCCAAATAAATTCATAAAAATTACGCATAATTAAAATCGTACCTTAACCATAATTCCCAAAAGGATAAATAATTGATAATGGTAAATTAATAAATTGCATGGAAAATCACAGTAATATGAAAGTATGCAAAAATAAGATAAATTATATCAACTCAAATTAGTGTAAGCTCAAAGGAATCCCTCACCTTAGCCTTAGATCTAAACCCTAGGTAGATCTCGATGTAGGAAAGTTTCTATATGAATCATGGCATCGCTTGAATAAGAGGGAGACATGACACGTGTGGAGGAGGAAGATGATGGGCAATTGGGCTTTCTCTTTCTTTCTCTTTCTTTTTCTCTTTCCCTTTCCCTTTCTCTTTTGTGGACGTGGGATCATGGGCATGTAAGAGAAGAAGGGGACACACTCCTCCTTTTATAAAGGAGTGGGTGTGTGAGAGGGGGTGTGTTTCATATCCCACTTGGATTGGATTTCTCCAATCTGACCTTTTATGGTGATCTTTCTTTAAATCTAATTTGTCCACCATGTCGGGGTCGTCGAATAGGGCCGGGGTATGTGATTTTCTTGGTAATCCAAAATTTAGATTGGTCTATCTTGAAAATTCTTCTAACGGGTGCCAAAACGAACTTGATCTTAATTAACGGTCCACACTTAATGATCATGGCCCAATATTGGGAGAAATGTGTAGTCAGGATAGGCAGATGGTTAGATAAAATTTAGTGGTTGATCAATGGTGGAAAGGCCTAAATATGAAATTTCACCTTTTGCACCAAAATGAAGGAACTGACTTCAACATTCATCGATGTAGGATTATAGATCGGGCTCTAAATTTTGTATAACCTCGTAGTCATATGAGACCAAAGTGTAGTCCAAATTTGAGTTGCGATGGATAGCGAAAAGTGGTTAAATCGGAAGATCTAGATTTATAAGGAGTCGGTAAGCCTTGAAAGGATAACTTCACGCCTAAGGAAAAGCCTACCAAAGCGAGGTCTTCATATTTCATACTTGGTCCATATTATGTGCAATCTAAGTCGTTCATATGAAGGGAAAGATACATCTGCCACACTAGCTGTATCAACAACGCGACTTGCAATTGCCACATTTGTTACACCAGCGCCACCGATTGGTGCTAACCCGACCATGGAAGAAGTGGTTAGATTCATCAGGATCATGACTAACCTTAGAAATTTTAAGTAGCATACTTAGCAATTTTGAGGGAAAGTAGAACCTCATTTTATAGGATCGTTCGATATCCTAGAGAGAATCGGACTTGTTGGCTACTGACTAGCACTACCCTCATAGCTTGCCAGTATTCACAATGTTTTTCACATATCCATGCTTCGAAAATATGAGAAGGATGCATCTCACGTGATAAATTGACAGTTAGTAGAAATCCAAGAAGATCATATGTTGAGAGACCTTTGCGTATCCTAGATAGGAAATAACAAATATTACACTCAAAGGTGATATCATTGGTGAAGGTCCAATGGAGTCACCACAATGAAGAATAAGCTTTTGGAACAGAGACATAAGTTCGAGACAGGTACCCACATCTCTTCGTTGAGGAATGTAATTAGAATTTCGGGGGCGAAATTCCTTTTAGGAGGGTAGTATGTAATATCCTAAGTAAATTTTGGTGGTATAATTTTTTTTTTTTGGTTGTTCATTTTTTTTGTCAAAAAAAAATAATTCTCCCATAAATATTAAAACTTGATACTAGTTACTATGATAGGAGCACACTTTCCTTGGGTGAACCCTACATCACATTGTCATACATCCCTTATAACTTTTTAACCACTCATTCAATTGAGAAACTATCCGTACACTTACTTATTCATAATTTAAGGAACCTAACCACCTGTTTACTATTTCCAATCTTAAATTTTAAATATTTTTTTTATGAATCAAGGGCCACAATTTCACAAGTCCACTTACCTGAATTCCTAACTTTCAGATTATGATATAATTTTCATAATAACTAAGATTCTTATTGAGTTAGATTTCATTAAATGTGATCATACATATCATAGGACCAACTTAAAAGACAATAATTATAATTTAAATGATATATGTTAAAAATGACATATATCTTTTAAATATTTTGCCCGATCGTAAAACCCTCCGTACATTTACCTTGAAATCACTAGATATATATTACATTCCGTCTATAGGATTTTTTGACATCTTCATCATACCAAACAAAACATCATATGATCAGATCCACCCATTTTTGAAACCTGAACTAATAGTTCGACATGACTATTGTGATTCTTATATTTTTCTATAAAAACCATACCAGTGAATTAAGATTCTAACAATATAACTTGATCAATTTGGGTACCAAGTAATCCGAGTATAAATACCTACATGTACGGACCTTTCTCAAAAACTTTCTAGAGGCCCTATTGAAAAACCGTCTGGACATTTTGTAAATGGCTATATGAGAATTCCAATAATCTATTTTCTTTTCCAAAAAGGTCCATCTAGTGGGTCCATATGAAAATCTGACGGTAGAGATCACCCATGATCGGTGACCCAATTACAAAACTGAGTTCATCATTACGTAGTGCTTAGATACCCTTAACTGGGTATTTGTTCATTTAAGTTAATTCTTCAAAATGCGAGGTCCATCATCGATCCAAAACATCCAAGGGTGTGGATGCCCATGCACATAGACTATTCTTAAAACCTTGTTTGCATATGCCCATTTATATCCGAACTCCCTTAATTACAAAATCATTAAAGAATATGGATGCCCATGCACATACACTTCTCATTTACAAAATCATTCAACTGATCATCAATCATTTTTTGTAATTACCATAGATCGGCTTATCTATTCAATCGATCATCGAACCAACGATACACATTATACAACTTCAAAAATTGCAAAACCCTACCAGTTTATTTTTAGTGTGAGGGGTCATATTTCATATCAAATATGCGGTCCATACTAAACTTTGGATAAATTTCAAAGTATATGAAATCCATAACTCACTTGCGTTTTCTCAATTGAAGAAAAAGAATAAAAAAAAAACACATGAAGATGAAAAGTCACGTGTGAAACCTCCCATGCATTAACATAAAGTGGGACCCACCTTATGATATAAAAGAGAAGGGGGGAGACGTAAGTGACATCCCACTCCCAAGCAGGAGAGAGAGAAAGAGAGAGAGAACAGAGAGAAGAGGAAGAAAAAAAATAAGAGGAAAGAGAAAAAGGAAGAGAGAGTTAAAAAAAAGAATTTTCCTTTTTATAAAAAGTGAGTATCTCTCACTTGATATTTATATAAAAAAAGTTTATATATATATACACACACACACACACACAAATATTTGTTTGTTCATTTGTGCTTATAATTAATCTTTGCAACCTTAGACTTTTTTTTTTTTTTTTTATTTGATGTAATTACTTACCATGCTTCCTAAAAATGTTATTTAAATTTTTATTACATCGGTTGTCATTATTTTAATATGCCTTAATTCGAGTTTTATATTGTCTTATTGTTAATCCTACATTAAAAATTCATTTTTTGCTTTCTGACTTTGTTTTGTTATAATTATTGCAAAAATCTTGAGTTTATATATAAATTTCTAAATTCTTAAATCTAATAAAGTACATTGCATGTTTATTATTATTATTATTATTTTTGCGTAGAAATCAAATCAAGATCTAATAGATTACGTTACATGTTTATTTTTTTTTGTAAAACTTTAATCATGTATGGACAATTTACATTGATTGAAAATTTTATTTTTAGTTTGATATATTATATACATCAACTATTATGGATTGATCTAAGAATAGTGGTTATTGAAGATTTTTAGAAACATTTGATTCACGCAATATTAAAATCATGCATCATTGAAAGATTCATGCAATATTAAAACCATGCATCATTGAAATAATAATGAAACGCCAGAAAATAAGTGAGGTGATCAAGTCCTCTGGGTTGAAAATCCCTAAAGCGTAAATAGGTGGAGCGATCAAGACCCTTGGGTTCAAAGTCCCAGAAACCCAATTGGTACCTTTTGGAACATCTACTGTACCCTTTAAGTGAGTGAGTATGTCAGGATTACAAAAGGTTCCCACTGTCAGGTTTGGTAGGGTAGTAGTCTGACCAGCTAACAGATAAATGAGTCCCTCACCAAGTGCCCTTTGGATGGGTGAGCATGTCACGCAAGAGGTTCCCATTGCCAGGATAGGTGTTGTATTGGCGCTGCTGTTGGCTAACCGGTGTAAACTGGCCCTGGTGTTAAAAAGAATAAACTGCACTTGTTATTATGGATTATAGCTTATGTTGATTTCATTCATTCATTTTTCTTTGAATTTACATTGAAAAAAAACTTATTTATTAATCTCCTCATCTGTTACTTTACCTAAATAGGTATTGTATCTTTTAGTACATTTTATTCAAATTATATGAGGTTATTTTTGAAACCTGTGTTGAGATAACTCACTAGGCTTCGTAGCTTATCCTGTTGGGATTTTAATATTTCAGGATCAGTATCTCATGGAAGCGCTTAAAGAGATTTACTTTTATTTATTTTGTTTCTTTAGCATTTTCTAAATAAGTGTAATAAACATTTAGTATGATAGTATGGAGATGACATGAGTTTGGTGATAATCTTGTTTTTCGGAACATGGGTATTTTATTATTCTCTAAATAAATGTTTAATTATTTAATTTTTGAATGGTTATATTTTATGAATGAGAATCATTTTGTTATGAAATGTAAACATACAAAACATAAGCCATGCCTTCGGGTACGAAATCGGGGTCAGATATACCCAGGTGCCGGATTTTGAGGCGTGACACTCAGTCTCACCGAGTTATTACTATTTCACAACTCTACACTTGGGGTTCATGAACAAGTTTTTGGTGCTGTTGCTGGGGAGTGGCATTGAACACAATTATGTTTAAGTTTTATTAGTTTAATTTTTATTTTAGGTTAGATTTTCTATTTTTCTGAATTTTTCTAACATAGAGTTTTTTTTTAAAAGGATTTTCTTAATTAAAATTTTTTTGAGGGTTTATTATTGTGTTTTATATTTTCTAACATTACTAACATTGTTTATTATTTATGTTTTATATGATTTTCACTCTAGTTCCTTTCTTTTGGTAACATCCTTCCTTACTCCATCTACTTGCTTTTCTTATTGTTGTAGGGTTTTTCTTTAGACTTTTTTATTATTAGGGTTTCATCATGTTTATGCAAGAGTGGATACATAAATACTCTAATCAACTTCTAAGAGATGAGAGATTTGTTAAAGGGTTATTAGATCATTATGATAGGAAATACCATACGTCTTGTAAATTAACTGAATCCATGATCAAGAATTGACCGGGATATGATGATCCACCGGTTAAGAAATCACTACTTGAATATAAGAGGGAGAACAATTATCATCCACTGATTAAGAATACAATGTGTGATTGTTATATAGATGGTAATGCTTACCAATAACCATCAAATACTCCCAGATATGACCCGTATGACTTCAATTGGTGGAAACATCAGAGTTTAAACTGGAGAGGTGAACCAACAATGGATTCTGAAGATTATTCCCTTGGATCCACTACTTATGAGATTGAACCAGAAATCATCCAAGAGGATTCACTTTAGAAAATCATTGATGCTCAAGAATGATTCAACCAACACATCATGCAAACATTCGCAGATGTTAGATCATCACTAGAGTTGCTTGAATCCTCTATTTAGGAAATTCAGCTACGCCTTATTGATGAGGAAGATGCCAGTTTATCCTTGCCTCATCCTAATATAGAAACACAATGCGAGGAAAGTGATCCCAACTCGCTTGTGGAGTATACTTAATTTAAGAATGAGGAGTTGGATTATGCTTATGAGTATATAGTTTAGTTTTTCGAAGAGTCAATCTCAATTATTGTAACGTTTCGAAAAAATTCGTACAGAGACCCGAGTACCACCTCAGGCAGAAATACCTAAGACAGTATCCTGTCGTAAGTTAGGTGAAAGTTAGTTAAGTACTAAACTAAATAATCAGTGGATTTAGCTCGAACCACCATTACCACAAATGAGAAGACCTAAAACCATTAATACCACTGACTCAACATTACATAAAGACCTAAGGAAAATCCCAAGAGCCTGTTGCTCTCGGGAGCACATTGAAACTCCGTATCAGACCTAGACCGCACGTCGGGAGTCCGATGACCGCGAAACTATAGGATTATGTCCGTCCTACTGGGCTTGTCAACTAACGCGGGAATCGAGCCTAAATAGTACCCAGAAACGCACAACATGAGCCCGGAGTGAAGTGTGTGAGAAATGCGAATATCTTTAGAATATGAAATGAAACTTAAGTGAATTGGGCCGTTCGCTCATACGCGAAATTGAGGATTTCGGACCGTTGGTTTCTAACCGAACTTCACCCATGGGAAAATGAAATTTTCCTGCACATATCCGTATACTGGTGGACCCGATCGAGCAAGTTCGACCGTTGATCTGACACGGGTCCTCTACGGTCAATTAGCTTATCTGACCGCATCGAAATCACATCCTGGCATAGATCCATTGTCAGGGAACTTACACTACGACGTATGTGTGTAGTGGGCCTCCCTATGTGCCCTGTTTGTAAAAAATAGTCGACCTTTGGATATAACCTAAGTATACCAGGGCCCTGGGGCCATTGCATCACTTTTGGGCCTATATATATAGACCTTATACCACCCCACCTCTCTCTCATACGAATTTCTCCGAACCCTAAGATAGAGAAGAGAGAAACGAAGAGAAAAGAGTAAGGAGAGAAGAGAAATCATGGGAGATTGTTGCAGTGTTTCTCTCCCACTACTCCACGTGCTGATTCACCTCCCCATTTCGCTATACGATCGGTTTTGGCTATGATTTGGGTAAGAAATCCTAACCCTAATACCATAGTTGAGATTCAGAATGGTTGTTTGTCAGCCTAGCTAACCGATTTCACCACTTAGGTACCCGACATTCTATTTTCGGGAACGTAGAATTCGAACTGAGTCTGAATCGAGTATTCCGACGAAAGGTGTGGATTATAAACGTTTAGGTTATGGTTATCAGTGCTTTCAATGTCAGCTAATGATTTATGTATGACTTGATTGCTGCCATATTATCTTAGATATGACCTTTTCGATATAATATGCATGTATGAACTATGTTGAGCAAAACATGCATCCCATGTGTTTGTTGAAATGTTTGAATGAACATGTAAACATGATTTGTGCTTGCCATGACTACTAATCTACGATTCATCGTTGCCATATGTATGCTGACTTTCTCTGTATAAGGATTTGCTAAAAATATGTTGTAACTAACCTAGTCTATGTATTTGATGAAGTGTAGTCTAAGTGTTTGATGAATTGTTTGAATGAGAAATTGTTGATGATTTGTATGTATTACGAGTATTAAGATAGGGTTCTTTCTTGCCTTATACACATGTATGGTCTCTTTCATGTAATCAAATTCGCCTCTATGCAAATGATTGATAAAATACAAGTATTTGGTAACATGATTAAGGTGTTTGATGAAATGCTCAAATGAGGATTTCACTTGGATTGTTTGTTAAATGCTGAATTGATTATCACATGTATTTAATTGCTGCATCTGAGTAAGATTGGGACTACAACCTAGCGCAGGCAATCGGTAACAGTTCCTATTCGGGTGGACGAATTAGTCTTGTTACATTGGGTATATTTGATGAATCCGGGTCGCACGACGATTGTCGACAGTGGTTAGGCCACGAGGGGTGTTTATGCGCTCCATGTCGATTAAGTCAGTGTGTGCCTGTACCAATTAAATTTGCCTAACAAACCGATTGGCCTATCGTGTGTTTACCATGTATGGACACCACTGCTTGAATCCAAGGTACCCCTTTCCAATGTAAAGACCCTCTCTAACCATGGTACCACGATCCGCTAAGACTCATGAGCCGGGCATGGTGGTATGGGATACTGTGTTCAAGCTATCGGCCTACGCTGGGGTGACGAGCCTCCCCGTAGTGACCAATGAGCAACTAAGACTCGTGAGCCAGGCATGGTGGTATGTGACACCGTGTTCGTGCTGTCGGCCAACGCTGAGGTGACGAGCCTCCTCGTAGTGACCGCGAGTATAAACTTTGAATTTGCCTATCGATTGCTTTTCATTATGAGTGATGCCCTACAACTTGCCTATCGTATGTGGTTAACTAGGATTGACGACCCTAGATGGATCCTTCGGTTCGGGTTGATGATATAAAGGGAGGTACCTTAGCTTCCCGAACCTGTTATATGAATAAGCTTAATTAAGTACTCAGCTAACATGGTCATGTATTGCATTGCATTAGTTAGGATGTGCTTTTGGCGAGGAAGTTGCACTTTAGGGATGTTGTCATATGCGAAATTGGTCGTCGGAGTCACTTTTGAGGGAGCTTTGTGCGAGGGCATACATCATTACTGATGTAGAGCAGGCCGCGGACAATTACATGGCAAAGATGGATCAGAAAAGGCCCGGTCGGCGATAGAAGTGATCTGGACCATCAGACCTTAAATCAGGCGTATCTCGCAATCCGGGATGAGTTAGCCGACGAAAAATATATGATTTTGGGGTAGAACGAGGTACTTTAGCCAACCAACCCTGCTATGCCGGGTTGAGACGCTCGGAATTGCGAGAAACCCCTGATTTGATGGTCGTTTCTCTGTTTCAATTTCGTTTTTACTATAAATAGTAAGTTTTAGTTTGCTTATAACTCTTCATCCGTCAGGCTTTAGGAGTTGCGCCCAACGTGAAAAGAGCTTAGAATAATTAGGAGAATGGGTTGGTGAAGCCAAATAGGACACTTACTATTTTTGGCCGAAAACCTTGCGCACTAGTAGACATCACGACCGTCTATAAATAGTAAGTCGTGAATTCTAGGAGTCCTAGTTGTAGTTTGATTCTGATTTCTTTCCCATTGCTTAGTACCCTTATTTAAAGGGTTGTGAACTCATTTTTATTCATTGATTAATCTATCTCAAATTTATTTAGAATTTATTTCTATTTTCTGCTCTCTTTTCTCGTGGATTCGAGAAGTCTCTGTGAGGAGTCCAGAGAAGTTCCGTGGATTCGGAATAGTTATCCTCTTGAGGAAGACGGTGCTCGACCTCACGTCCTCCCCTGCGTCAATTACTTACACGCCATTCTCGCATTAACAAGAGTAGTTAGGAAGTGATTGTTGTATTGCTTTATCATTACTGCTTGATTGACTTGATAACATGTTAACCTTTGCCTTATAATACCGCTGAGTTGATCACTCACTCCCACCCTGGGACGGTGTTTTAAAACACCAACCAGACTCTGGTTTAGATGCAGGTGTTGATGAAGTCCATGCGACAGAGCAGGACTTTATGGATGAGGAGGAGGAGTTCTCCTACTTTCAACTCTCAAGCGGGTCTATGTGCACCTCGTGTTGATTTGACGGGAACACGGGGATACTTGGCTTAGTTTGACATCTTACATTCTCACCTTTTGTATATTTTGAAATAATACATGTATATATTCAACCCGGTTATATACTCATACTCTGGAGGTTGTAAAACACTTACCTGTTCAAATATACATGTTTCATTCTTCCGCTTGCTTAAATTAATTATATCCAGAGTATGATATGCTGTTTTAGTATAATCCCACTCATGTTTAACTCATTAATGTGGATGAAATCTGAACATCATTATCCATGTTTCGTAAGTGACGTACTGGATCTCAGGAGTAGAGCTTTGATCGACCCTCGAAATTCAGGGTGTTACAATTATAGTCTAGGTTAATGATCAGGAAGTATGGTTACTTTTCAAATATAGTGATGATGCTATACTCCACCCACATGACATGCTTGACCTCAATGTGGAGAATGAATCTCTTTCAACTGAATGTCTCGACTCTTTAAAAGTTTACTTGGCAGACTTTGAGGATTTTAATAATATTATGATTACAAACATAGTGGATGCCTTACAAGAATGTACCTCAGTAGTTGACACTTACCGAGGGAGTCATTATTTTGAAGAGCTTCCTTCAACAGATCCGAAATGTTTACCATTAAAGGTTGAGGAGCTAAAATTTGAAATGAAGTTTGAAACTTCAGAATTCGTTGAGACCGCACTTGCCAAAGAAAATTCCTCTAATTTAAAATTAATTGTGGTCTCTGAATCACTGTAGTGTACTAACATTGAAAACTTTATGCCACAAGTGAATATTATCTACTTTAGATACCTCGGGGGATTAAAAGAAGATTTTATGCTGAGGATCATAAATTTCTGTGGATGAGCATACTCCAGGATATCGAAGCCTATTGTAAAAATGGCTTTTGGAAGATCCTGTTGAGAAACCTACTGAGGAATTTATTGAGATACTGGCCAGAGGAGGAGCTTATCTGTCAAGATTGAGTAGTTTCCCTTTCTTTCCTAGTTTAGGATTAGGAATTTATCGCTTTCTTAGGATTAATAATTGCTTTACTTAGTTTAGTTTAGTTGCTGATACATCTTTTTATAGGAAGTTCTCAGTTGCTTATCTATCTGTCGCCTTTCAGGTGCTTTTCATCCACTCCTCTTTATTTTCACTGCTCTCAATATTGCTCTTATTGCATATGTTTATACATTGAGGAAAATGTATAATTTAAGTTGGGAGGTAGGGTTTCATTTGGAAAATTATTTATATTTTTACTGAAAGTTTGTGTTTTTGAGCTTAAAATTTTTAAAAATTTCTGTAAAGTGAAGTATTTTCAAATACTCTAGAGATTAGAATGATAAGGATTTTTTAAACTTGAATTTTAGTTATTTGATAGATTTTAAAGTCAATTATGAAGTTATTAATGTTTAATTAAAGTTTTAAACATTGATTGAGCCATGTAATTCACGTGTCACATTTAGCTTACATCTCTAAAAGTTTTAGTTAATATTGTATTATTAACTTAATGAAAATTCCATCATATTCAATGAGGATAACTGGAAAAAAAGAAATGAAAATACCTAGCTAAAAAAAAGTTATCGTCGAAAAGGGCTACCTATCAAAGTTCCTTGAATGGGTATAAAGAAAAAAAAGTGAAAATAGTGTGAAAGTTGTTGATGGAAAAATCTAAAGATGGATGAGTAGAAGATTGAATTATAAGGCAAGTTTTGGTTTAGGTTTTGATTATCGTGAATGTTCTTTGAATCATCATTGTTATCATGAAAGTAGATAACTAAACCTTTGGTTGTGTTAAGTTTAGATTTCACTATGCACATGAAACTCAATGTTTAGAAATTGTCTAATTATAGATTAATGCTTTGAATTTGATTATGATATTTACCAAGTGCTAGAGTTTATGTATAAATTATGCTTTACATTGATATACCTTGGATTTTAAAAATCTGGACTACTTTGGGAATTGCTTAAGATTATGGAAACTTGTTCATTTAGTTTCAAATTATCTTTCGCATGTTTTGCTTGGTATTAGAAAAATGCTAGTTGGGGGTGTGTTGAGACCTAAATATTGCATATTTATCCCTTCAATTACATTAGCTTTCCTAGAATTTAAGTATTAATCTGATAGAATTATGTATCTTTTCATCAAACGAGGTGGTTTTGGACCTAAATATAAATATGTGCTTAAAAGGATGGATTTAGAGCTCAAAAGAAGATAATGAAGAATTTGACATTTAGAAGTTATTAATGAAGAATTCACATGCCAAAGATCTAAGAAAACCAAGTGTAAAGTGTAAGACCCATATCCTTGTACCGTACCGTTCCACCAACTCCTGCAATCCTCTCCGTCGAATTCCAACGACCCGTGACCTGCAGACAACGATTGTGCGCGAGCCTAAGTCGCATCCCGAAGATCAGAGTCGACTCAACTCGAAACTTATCCCTTGCGACCGCACTATCATTGCGGTTCTAATGCCGCGCCTTGTGTACCAATGCGATACCAGGCTAAGAGTAGTGGGCCCGTGTACATTTCGAAGAAACACCGAGCGTTGTGAATCTCGAGAGATTCCATTTGGGAGAGAGGAATCTCTACCCATCCTTTCACATCAACTAGTCAAGTACAACCATCATTTCAAACCCATGCCTCTCTTCCCACCAAGACAAGCAACCCATCCCCTCTTATTCCAAAAGTCAACTTAACCCATGCTTTCCATGTCACCTCTCTTACACACCCATCATTTCTCTTACACAACCCATCCCTCTCTCATTTTGATCTATCCCATCCCATTCCCTCTCATTCTCTAACCATTCCCTAGCAACCAAGCAGAGAGAAGATCTAAGGGGAGAAAAGGACCCAAGCAAGACCCATCTCCCTACCACCCAATCTCACCATCCAACCATCCAATCTTCATCATCAACCATTAAAGTGGAAGCTTAGGAGCTAAGGATTTCAAGGAACCAAGGAGGAGAGCAATATGTGGGTGATCTTAGGTTTAGATGTCGATTTTATCCATGGGACAAGTGGAGCCTACCGGTTATTGGTAGGGATCCCATTTTGGACCTAAGGTTGGCCAATGGCCCACCATGATACATATGTGTAAATCCATGATGGGGCCATTCTCCATGGACTCCACCATGATGTTTATTTGATAACCAATATGTAGAGGTCACCTAGACCCTTGATTTTGTGGTGAGGATGGCATCCTCACCCTAATTTGCTAATTTGAGGGCCCACATATTTTAGGGCCCATCTTGTTGTATGTATTGTATGGCAAGGGAGCTCATAGTGGTGGAGCTCCCTTCATCACTCGATTCTCTCTCTCTCTCTCTCTCTCTCTCTCTCTCTTTCTCTCTCTCTCTCTCTCCCTCTTTCTCCCCTATTTGATGGCCCGCCTGATGAATGTATGAGACCCACGCTGTCCAATTAGTGGGATGCCCCTGCTGTCCAAATCAGGGCCAACCTTGCTGCCACCATCCAGTAGCCCCCTGGTTGCTCCTTTTCAGGCAGGCCTGGTTATGGGGAAACTTAAATATCATCTTGACCTCGATGATGGTGGGCCACCACATGGACCCCACCTTGACGTATGGTACATCCTCACCATCCATCCAATTTTTCATATCATTCCAGGCCATGGGCCTGGGAATGAAGCAGATCCAACGCTCAACTGACGTAGCAGTGGGTTGACGCCCACCATTTGAAACCTCCTTAGGCCCATTGTAATGTTTGTGGGAGGCTAGTTGCCGGCCCACCTCCTGGATGGCCCACATCCAGTGGGACCCACTATGTATGTGTTTCAGTCTAAGCCATCCACTGGCTAGATGCCCATCTGGGCCAGGATGTTGCTGGACTGACCGTCCAATAGCTGGCCATCGTGATGCATGTGTTATATACACATGCTGTCCATCTGGTGGGGCCCATTTATGATGTATAGGCCCATCGTGAGGTGTATGCTTTATCTAGGCTGTCCATCAGTAGGACGCCCAGCAGGCCTAGGCGCTGGTGGGCCATCCGTTCACTAGATAGCCCACCTACTGTATGTGTTGTATATCTATGTTGCCCATGGTTTTGTGGGGCCCATTAGTGCCTTGTGAGGCCCACCTTATACTTGTATGTGGAGTATCCAGGCCGTCCATTCACTGGATGTCAGAGGCCCAGCTTGTTGGGTGGGATGGACGTTCAGCAAGGGCCCATTGTTGTGTATGTTTTAGGGCCATGCTGGCCATTTGTGTGGGGCCCATTGTCAATGTGTGAGGTCCCCACACCCTTCTTCATACTTTCCCGGGGCCCACTCTATGAGGTGGGTCCAGATATAATAAAACAGATCCATAATTGGGGTAGGCGCCCACCGCCAGCAGCTGGGCTGTGGCGTCCCACCATGTGGCTGACTTGTAAGGCCCGTTATGATGCATGTGTTACGTACACGCTGTCCATTCGTACAAGGCCACCATGATTGTGTGTTGTATACACACTGTTCATCCATTATAGGGCCGTGGGCTGCCCTGTGAGGCCCACCATATTGTATGTGTGATGCACACATTGTTAACCCGTCTTAAGGTTGTGGGCTGCTATGAGACCCGACACGAGTTTGCAGTGTGCATGAGTGTGTTTGAGTATGCATCCTATTCATCTTGGTCTCGTGGTCCAACGGTCAAATCTCGGCGACCCGCAACCTTCGGGTAGTGTTTGCGGTCATCCTTGAGTCTGGTCATGTAGACCCGACTCGGATCGACTTAAGACCTATGTCATCTTGTTCGCATCGTTGTTGCGGTTCCAACGACACGTCTTCTGCGTCCATCCGACTTATGGATAAAAAGTTATGAGCATTACATAATATGACCCTTGATCATGTGACCCACTTTTGTGCAAATGCATGTGAGTCACCTCCATGGCACAATTCCCCATGCACACCACACACACACACTACACAATACCATGGAATAACACCACCCACCCAAGTCACTACCCAAACCTAGTCTAAAACCTACAAACATAGTAATCTCCTACCATAGCCATCATTACTTTCTTACAAACCCATGTGGCTTTTCTCTCTCCTTATCTTTCCTTCCCTCTCATTTTCTTCCCTTAAGTAGCAATTCCTCTCACTCCAACGACCATATTTTTCTCTCTTCTCCAGCCCCCTTCTTCCTAAATCCCCCACCATCTAACCTTTGAAACCCCATCTCCACCATTGATCCATTTCCCTTGGTGCTAGAGAATCTTGGTGTGGAAGTTTGGTGATCATCTTTGAGGTGGGTGCTTCTCTAGAATGTAGAATCTGATTTCTATGGTATAGATCTTTCATTTCTTTCATGGAGGAAGTGTAGGACCCACCAATCAATGGTGGAGATCCCACACGTCCCCATAGGTGTGGCCAAATGGCCCCCCTTATGCATACATGTCCCATGCATGAGATTTTTCTCTATGGATCCCATCATGGTGGATCCCTTAATTTCATTGCATGAAGAGGTCATCTAGACCTTATGATCATGGTGGGAATGGTATCCCAACCATCCATTTTAATTTTTGGCCATGCATGTGTGCGATTCATCTTGTGGATGCATATCAATGTTGATGTATGGTGGGATTGTTCTTGGAAGGGCTCAATAGTGGCGAAGCCCTTTCCCTAAGGCCGGATCATCCTTCTTTCTCTCCTTTCCCTCATTTGTATTTCCTGATCATGATGTGTGGCCCACCTTGTGGACCAATAAAAATCCAGCCATCCAAAAAGGGAGGACACCTAAGGCATCCCACCCTGTGACATGTGGCCCCAAAATCCAACTAATTGGAGCACATGCAAAGGTGTTTTGGATGATGGGATGGCTTGGATATTTGTGGGGCCCACTAGGGTGGTCCATTCTCTAATTTCCTGGGATTAAATCTCATTTTAAATACTGTTTATAATTATTTCTTTCCAGCCTATAGTTGCTGTACAGAAACTGTCTAGATAGATTTTTGGGCCACCTTGGAGCCTGATTTTTGGTTATTAGGTGGGAAGAATGATACAAATTAATATGTGATTCCTGTAGCTACATGACCCACCTATGATCATACCAAATTTCAGCCCCATTGTACCCCATTTGGACATCCAAATAATTATTTTATTCCAATGTATTGTTGTTGTCCAGAAACTGTCTGGACAGATTTTTAGGCCACCTTGGGGCTTGATTTCTGGTTATTTGGTGGGAAGACTGATATAAATTAATATGTGATTCCTATAACTGCATGACCCACCTACAATCATACCAAATTTCAGCCCTATTGGACCCCATTTGGGCATCCAAAAGGGTGGGCCAACATAATGGACTGCCAGAAATTTCTACTGTGCAGTCCAGCAGCATAGTTCCTCAAAAACTAAAATTTAAAAATACTTTCTCAGATGGTGGGCCATATTTCTGGGTCCCACCTTGTTGTAGGCTTGATGAGGGACCTTGGGTGTAAATTTCAGGAATTTTGGAGGCCCAAAACCCACCCATTTGGATGGCCCAAATTCAGGACAACAACATGTATGTTACAGATTTTTATCTAACCTTGCTGTCTTCTTTGCAACTATGGATCTTATTGGGCCCAGCCCATTGGATCCTTTATGCATGTCTGTGGGGGCCCATCTTAAGGTGTTACAGAGGCCTTTGGGGGCCATAATTGTGGGCCCAAGTGGCTGGACCAGCGGTCCATGGTGGACGTCCAGTTGGTGGATGCCCATCATGGGCTGACCGTCCTTGGTCAGGCCCACCATGATGTATGTTTCTCCTCCATGCCGTCCTTCCATTTTGTGGGCCCATGGGTGTGTGTGGTCCACCCTAGGTGGACGTCCCATGTGGGGTCCACTTGGGATGTGAGGAGCCCACCTTAGAGCAAGGGGCCAGGCCGTCCATGGCCTTGGGCCGTCCCATCCTTGGGACGTCCCCACCTTGGGCTGTGGTGAGCCCGCATTCCAGCGGCGTGGCCCTCTTGATATATGTGTTATACATCCCCCTCTCATCTGGTGGGACCCATAGTGATGTGTGTGGGCCATCAGGAATTAAATACACTATAAATTTAATTATTTGCTGAGATCTAACAAACCCAGAAAGTGGGTGGGTTGGAAATTCAGTAATGGGCCCAATGTTGCTGCCCATAAATGTTGTTTTTTGGGGCAGCATGGCCCATCGGATTTGAGGATGATTTAATCAGTTATCTTGCCTTTTCCTTCAGTATTTTTGAGTGTAATTAGTGCTCATTTGAGGCCCACCCAAGTTGGGTTTTCATTGGAACATTGTATGTGGTCAATTGACTAGTTCCTTAGGCCTTTTGAACTAGAACTTTTTCAGTAGGCCCATTGACCTTTGGGCCTATACTCTTCTACCTATTGTGATGGGTTTATGGGCTATCATATGCAAGTATTTGGGCCCTTGGCTGCCCACCAAATTAACCATGTACTTGGGCTAAGAAGTGAGGCCCAACTCACTAGTATTAAGTGTAAAATTGCCCATGTGGATGAACTACTGGGCTGCCCATGAGGCGCACCACAATATGTGGGTTTATGACCCTTATGGTTGGGCCCAAACCTTGCTTGAGGGCCCACCATATTGCCTATGAGTTGGGATTTGTGTATAGCCCATTAGGCTATGTATTGCTGGGGCCTTAGACCTTACTTTATATGTGTAGCGGGCTACCTTTTGGGACCCAGTTGAGGTTGGATGTCCTCCTTGGTGGCCCTAAGGTAGGCCCATAAGGCTCTTATAGGTGGTTGAAGGCCCACCTTGGACCTTGATTAGGACCATTCCTCCTTGGGATTGTCACCCTCTTAGCTTGTGGGCCACCCCAAAGTATTGGGCCCCCACTAGAGGACTTCTCTTCTCCTTAGAGCACCTGTCTATGTGCCTAGACCTTGACCCTCCTTGGGACGGAGGATTATATATTCTATAGGTAGCATGCTTACATCATTATAACCCATATACATCATCTGTAAGAATTGATTGCATTGTATGGTGGTCATTGAGGGGTGAAGTTTCTCCCCTTGTGCACAATGAGTGCCTAAAGCTTGTGCATGATTTGTATGTGTGACTCATGCATTGACATCGCATTTCATGATGATACTGCCCTTGCTTTATCAGGGCCTTGCCTTCACAGGGATATTCATGTATGGCTGGATGTGTGGACACCGAAAATGATACTTAAGCATACCGGGTGCATAGGATGCCCATGGGTAAAATTTTCAAAACTTCCATGGTACCAAGGATCAGCCCTAACGCCATGACAGAGTGGAAACTATGAGCGTACGAGGGCCTTATACCGTTAGGCGCGACTCCCACTGTCATGTAGTCAGCTGGGTATGGATGTGGCCTTATCCGCCTGCGAGGGAGGGCATGATTAGGCTGAGTTGGACCAACTCGTGAAATGGGTCCGCTGCCATCGAGCCCTGTTGGTGATTGGCTTTCCACAGGCGGGTAGTGAGGTCCCTTACGCTCGTTTGACTGTGTGGGGCTATAGAGCGACAGTCATTCCACAGTGTAATGGACCCCGGTGATTTCCTTATAATTGGAAATGTACTTGATATGTGGATTGGATATGAGCACTGACATTTCTTTGCAACGCATTTGCATCGGTTGCATAAGCCCCTTCATGCATTGCCTTGGTATGAAGCCCAGTACTCATTGCATCGTATTCATGATAAGCCTTAGTAAGGCTAGTGATATTGTCATTGAGCATGTTTCTCTTCCTGCACCTTTTACTATTCTTCTGTGCACCATTGTCACACACTTCCACCACCCTCTAAGCTTCCATAAGCTTATGCATAATTGATGCGTGCAGGAGACCCTAGATAGGCATTGTAGCGGCAGAGCTTGGAGTAGAGTTGAGCTTGAGGACTCCAGTGTTGTTGACTTTTCTCTCTCTTTCCTATCATCTTATGTATGTCCTTTTGGACCTTATGAAAGCTTGTAAAAGTTCAAATTCATAGTGAATTTTGTGATGTGTGCCTTTGTTATTCTCAGATATACTTGCTGTGATATTGGGTATGCTCATATTAGAATGATTATATTGTTATGAAAATCCTCCTTGAAGGATCCGAGGATCGGAACATGTCTTAGGAGCCGAGAATGGGGTACTACGGAGGCTGTTGCGGTCAGAACCGGTCATCGGGTTCCTTGTGAGTCCAGTTATCGAGTCTGGGGCGTGACACCTGCCCTGAGAGGCCCACCGTGATGTATATGATATGCACCCAATAAGGGGTTGCCTTGAGAGGTCCACCATGATGTGTGTGCTGTACACGCACTATCCATCTATTTTCTAGATAGTATAAGGGTCGTGGGCCCTCGTTGTGATTCAGATTCTAATCCCAAGTGGACCGCACATTAGGAGATAATAGTGGTTTATTGTCCACCATTGTAAACCTCCCTAGGGCCCATTGTTAAGCCCATTTCCACCCTTACCTTATTGGGCTAACCCAAACCGTTGGGTCCCCATCAATGTTAGTGATACCCATTGGGCTAACCCAAACCGTTGGGCCCCCATTGATGATGGTGCTTTCCACCATACCTTGTAAGATTATCCACACCTTGGATCCCACCTTGTGTACGTGTTGGGCCCCATATGAAAGCCTAGTTTATTGCACGATAGAGAAGGTGAGGAAGCCCACTATTGTAGTTAGACTCATCCTCTTAACTCACCTTGTTGTATACCCATTGACTCACCCCATGAGGCCCATATTTGATGTAAGTACATCATTTAGACCGTCCATTGTCTATTGGAGAGTACATCATCACCCCTTGCCGTAGATGGAAGAATATGCAGTATCAGGTTTGGTATAACCACTGTTTAGATCCTATCTGGATGTTTGGGCTAGATCTGTCGTCCCTCTGTGGACCCCACTATGTATTTAGGCCGATTATTGTTTATATTTGATAATCATACTAGTGTACTTAGTTTAGTAGGACACACTAAGAACATGCTTAGTATTACATCATAATACATGCCCATACGCATCATTTGTATGCCTGTTGTAAGGAATGATTGGTCATAGTATTTTCTGTTGGGCTGAGTTATTTAGGGGACTCCTTGTGAGACAGAGTTGCCCCACATGATCGCACGGTGTGCGCAGGTTTGGTGCATGACTGGATGGTATGACTCATGCATCTCACATTTTGTATGACATGATCACTTGACGCCCTAGCGATATCAGGGCTATGACCTCCACAGGCATATCGTGGATGGTCAGATTGGATACCAGAAATATTTGGTTTTAGCACCGTGGGTGCTTAAGATGTCCTTGGGTGAAAGTCCTAAAACCCTTTTAGTACCGGGAGATGCTCCAATGTCTAGACCGAGTGGATTCATGAACGCACGAGTGCCGAATACCAGTAGGCCACGTCTCCCATTGTGTCGTGGTCGGTTGTGAAGGAAGTGTGGCCTTATCTGCCCGAGTGAGGGGGCTGTAAGCTAGGCTGAGTTTGACCAGCTCGTAAATGGGTCTGCTATTGACGAGTCAGGTAGGTATTGGTAGACTACTGGCCAAGCGGGTAGTGAGGTCTTTTTCACTCACTGGTTGTGCGGCTAGGGAGGCGACAACCAGTGTGGAGTGTACTAGACCCCGGTGATGTTACAGATATGAACTGTATTGACATATGGACTTGATGAGGACTGACATGCTCTCGTTGCATCTTGCATATGACATTTGGCTATGTAGGCCTTGCATCGCATAGCCTTAGTATGGTTGATAACATTCATGGACTTGCCAGTATTTCCGCTTACTCTGATATCACATGCTTGGTACATGATTGCGCACACATCCACATACCCTCTAAGCTTCGTTGTAAGCTTATGCACGACCGTTGTGTGCAGGTGACAATAGGATGCAACAACGTTGAGGCGGGAGTGTGCGACGATCTTTCTGGAGTTTCATTATACCTGTATATTCCCTTTCCGCATTGTACTCAATGGTTTATTATATAGTGTATATGTGGTGATGTTGTTTTGTGACTTGGTTATGCTCCTTTACAAAAAAAAATTCATATTGAAAATCCTCCTTGTAGGATCCCAGGATCGAAAATATGGCATAAGGGTGCCGGGAGACGAGAATGGGGTACTACGGAGGCTGTCGGAATTGGATTCGGCAATCATGAATTTTGTGAGCCCGGTTTCTGAGTTTGGGGCGTGACACAAAGGATGGAGAAAAGACTGGCCAAATCACAAGTCTAACAAGAGAAAAAATAGACTATTCGATCCCACTTAAGGTCGGTTTGGTCCGATTGAAAGTGCACAAAATAGTCCAGTAAGAAATTGTGATTTTCATAATTAATTTAGATAACCTTCAGTCGACTGAAGCCAACTTCAGTCCCACCTAAGACAGCTTAGGTGGGACCTAAGTTAGATAGATTCTACACAAATTTTTAAGATAAAATTTAGTGCAATCGAGTGTAACAAAAGTGTAGTATCTGTTATTTTGGAGACGAATTAGAGTCGGTTGAAAGTTGGTATGAACTTTTACTATTGAAAGGAGTTTTCTTAGTTGTTTTTGAGACGAGTTAGAGATTGGGAGAGAGATGAAGGGGTGGCGGAGTCTCTACGAAGCCATTCTTCTTCTTTGAGTTCTCAATTCAAGTTTGTCTTTCTTTTGTTTTTCTTCTAGGATATTAGCCATGTTACGCTAATCTCTTACCTAAGGCTAAGGGATGAAGCTTGTAGTTCATTACATTATTTTGTTTATTTGATTCAGCAAACATTGGTTGAAATTATGATATTAGATTAAATAGATTTGGATTTTACTTTTAAAATCTTTGATCCATTATCGACTATGGGCACATTGGATGCTTGGAAGTGCAATTACAATGCTTGATTAGGAAAGTGCAATTACTCCACGCAATTTTGGCTTTCCGCTATTTTCAAAGTTTTTATAGGATCACCTCAACAGCCTCTTACAGTTCTTGTGCTTTTCACAGGCTTACCACAGTAAAACCTCAAGTGATTTTCACGAGCTAACCACTACACAACCCGATGAGATTTCTAGGCAATCTCAACAAACCCAAAATGAAAGTAATATTCTGAAAACAAAAATACTTATATTCTTGAAGACAAAATGTTGATGCGAAGATATTGACGATGCCTTAGAAGTAGATGCTTCAATTAATGTAGCTATCCTCTTTCTTGGATGATGATGAATCAATGTATGCTTAACCAGAAAGGATTTAGGGATACATAATTACTCAAGGAATAAAATCCTAGAATTTGTGGATTTAATTCTCTAATCTCAAGTTGAGTATTGCTTACTCTCAAATTGAATTCAAATATACTTGAGAAAGGGAATTGAATAAGCTATAAATAAATAAGAATTACCACACAAATAGCTTGAAAAAGACTAAAGTTTCTCTCTTTAATTGAGGAAGAAATATTTCACTTTTTCGTGTTTAAAACAATGAGAAAAAGTCTCTATTTATAGCCAAACGTTTTGGTCTTTCAGTTAGCCTAAGATTTGCTTCGGCTGGCTGAATTTCCATGATACTGTTCCAATGGCTCTTAGATTTCATGGGATTTAAATTTATCAAAAATTCGGCTAGCCCGAGCAGCCTTCGGCTGGCTGAATACAGGGTTCGGCTAGCCGAATTTCCCTAAAATCTAAAAAATCATATTGATGTAAACTTGACCCGCCCATTCCTACCCACTTCAAATGTAATCATCAATTGTCAGAATGGAGTGATGAAGCTATCCTTTGGGAACATGACGTTAGAAGTGAACGTGTTTAATCTCTGTAAATAACCAGGGGATGCAGATGAGATCCACTAGGTAAACATAATTGACACACTCATGGAGGAGGTTCTCAATTGACTATAATATCGATCCCTTTGAAGGATGTGTTACTTTATGGATTCTGACGATCACATGATATTGATATAGTAAGCACTTTATTAAATTTTGAGCCGGTACTTGAAGCTAACCAGTAGAGGCCAAGCTTTAAAAAATTGCCCCTTATGGACTTAAAGCCATCTAACATTAAGCCACCGAAGATTCACCTAAAACAACCATTCGAGCTGAAATATGTTTATTTAAGTCAAGGAGACACGTCCAGTGGTGATTTCCTCCCACTTGGATGATGAGAAAGAGTGCAAGCTGATGGCTACTTTTAAGAATCACAAAAGTGTCATTGGATGGACTATTGTAGATCTCAAGGGGACCCCTGATTTGCTCTCACTGAATACACAAAGAGGAGAATGTCAAATCATCAAGGCAACGACAACACTAATTAAAACCAAACATGAGGGATATGATTAAGATAGAGGTGTTGAATTATTGAATGTGGGTATCATATACTCAGGTGGTACCCAAGAAGTCAATAATATAATGAACTCATGCCAACGAGAATTACCATGGGTTGGAGAATGTGCATTGACTATAGGAAGATGAATACCGTCATGAGGAAAGACCACTTTCCCTTACCTTTTGTTGATCAAATTTTGGAAAGATTGGTTGGTCATTCCTACTATTGTTTCTTAGACGGGCACTCGGGCTACAATCAGATCAAGATTGGCCCTCAAGATCAGGAGAAGACCACATTCACATGCCATTTTGGTACCTTTGCTTATCGAAGGATGCCATTAGGGCTACGTAACACTCTTACAACATTACAAAGATGCATGCTTAATATCTTTTCAGACATGGTTGGGCATTTTCTGGAAGCGTAGATGGACTACTTTTCCAATTTTGGAAGTACACTTAATGAGTGCCTCGAACACTTGAATTTAGTTTTGACAAGGTGTGAAGAGAAAAACCTTGTCTTGAATTAGGAAAAGTGCCACTTCATGGTTCAAAAGGGAATTGTCATTGGACATGTGATCTCGTCCAATGAAATTGAAGTGGACAAGGCCAAAATAGATTTGATTACTAATTTTTCTGTCCCAAAAGCATACATGACATTCTCTCTTTTCTTAGTCATGTAGGATTTTATAGGAGGTTCATTAAGGTTTCAGCCAATTCTCTAGACCATTGAGTAACCTCCTGCAAAAGGATGTCCCATTTGAGAGGACTGACTCATGCCAAAAGGCTTTTACAAAGCTAAATTGTATATTGATAACCGCACCAACCATTTTGGCACTCGATTGGATTATTCCATTTGAAATTATGTGTGATGCTAGTGACTATGCTATTGGAGTTGTGTTAGGCCAAAGGAAGGACAAGAAAACATGTGTTATCTACTATACAAGTAGAATGTTGAATGGTGCCCAGATAAATTATTCCACCACGAAAAATAACTCCTTGTCGTAGTCTTTACTCTAAACAAATTCAGGTCCTACTTGATTGGAAATAAAATTATAAATTTCACCGACCATGCAACACTCAAGTATCTTCTCTCAAAGATGGATGTTAAGCTTCGTCTTTTGAGATGGAGGCTCCTACTCAAAGAGTTCGACTTAGTTATACGTGACAAGAAAGGAGTAGAGAACATAGTAGCGGGCCACTTATCTTGACTAAATCTTTCGGATTCCATTGATAGTTCGCCAATCAAAGACATTTTCCCATATGAACAACTATTTGTTGCCTCCCAATTACCTTGCTACGCTGATATACCTAATTATCTTATGATAGGTAAATTGTCGATCAATTGGACATCACAAGATAAGAAGAGATTTTTAACCAAGGTATAGTTTTTTCTAGGATGACCCTTATTTGTTTAAATATTGCCCAAACCAAATCATTAGGAGATGTGTTTCGAATAATGAACACTCTATTGTCATCTCCTTTTGTCACTCACAAGCTTATAAGGGTCATTTTTCAGGAAAGAAAACAAATTTTAAGATTTTGCAATGTGGTTTCTATTGGCCAACGAAGTTTAAAGCTACTCATGAGTTTTATAAAGCATGTGTGCAATGTTAGAAAATGAAAAAAAATGTCCCAAAGAAAAATAATGCCTAAAAATCTGATCCTAATTATCAAATTTTATTATTATTGGGGTATTGATTTTATGAGACTGTTTCCCCCATCTTTGGAAACATTTACATCCTCTTAGTTGTGGATTATATTTCCAAATGAGTGGAGGTGATTCCTTGTAGAACAAATGACCACAAAATACTTCTATGATTTTTAAAAGAAAATATTTTGTTTAGATTCAGAACGTTGAGATCTATAATCAGTGATGGTGGTTTGCACTTCTGTAATAGGTCATTTGAGAACTTAATGAGGAAATATGACATTACACATAAAATGGTGACACCCTATCATCCACAGAAAAGTGGCCAAGCTAAATTTTCTAATAGGGAGATTAAATGGATATTAGAGAAAACTATGAATCCACAACATAAGGATTGCTCTTTAAGGCTAACCGACGCGTTTTGGACTTATAGGACTGGTTTCAAAACCTCTATTGGCATGTCTCCCTATATAATTGTTTTTGGGAAAGCTTGTCAGTGGAATTGGAAGATAAGGCGTACTAGGCCATAAAGAAATTCAATTTCGACATTGACAAAGCTAGCACACTCTGAAAACTCCAACTTGTAGTGTTTGAAGAAATTAGGAAAGACGTGTTTGACAACGCGAGAATATATAAGGATAGGATGAAAGTGTTCCGTGATAAGAACATTTTCAAGAAAACATTTGAGGTAAAACAGAAAGTCCTCGTATATAATTCCCATCTCCATCTCTTTCCTAGAAAATTATAATCTAAATAGACCAACCCTTGCATAGTGAAGAATCTTTATCCTTATGGGACTGTGGAAGTTTTGAATCCTAAAAACCATAATGTGAATAGATTTTTCAAAATTTCAAATATGAAAATTTGCTTGAACTTGAAGTTAGGTTAGTCGAAGTAAGTTGGGTTGGTCAAACATAAAGTTAGGCTGGCCTAACTTCAGTAAACATACACTATAGTTTTTCTATTTTAATCATTTTATGAAAGCACCTAACATAAGGTCTTTTTTGGGTCATTCCACTTGGTAGTTGGCATATACAAAGATCTTCTAATCTTGATAAACTTAAAACCGAGTGGCGTCGTTTAAGTCTTGAGATGTTGAGCCGATCTTGAGCCAATATACTTGAGATGCCATAAACTGTTGTAGTGTACTTGCGATCTAACCGATATCTTTGTCTACGAAATTTGACAACTTTATATGTGCTACAAATATAAGCACTTACAATATCCCCCTTTATCAATTTCATGACAAAATACATATACATCATAGATATCACATCAAACAATCACAACTCATGATCTCAACATAAAAAATGAAGCTCTGGTTTCAACAATGATCTATACTCCACCAGTAGGGGTGTACACGAACCGAGCTAGCTCCGTCAACTTGTTTAACTCGGCTCGAAAAAGCTCAATTTGGCTCAGTTCGAAGCTGAGTTCGATCCGAGTCGAGCTGGTTTTTAGAGCTTGAAACTGAGTTCGAGCTGGTCCGAGCTTGACTCGACTCGGTTTGATATATAGCTCAAACTCGACTCAACTCATCTCGACTCGGATTGACTCGGTCAGATGGTTTAAAAAGAAAAAAAACCCTAAACTTTATCCCACACAGTTTTGGCTCGACCGGTCTAAGCGTTTCTCGAGTAGTCCAAGCATCGACCGAAGTGTAATAGATTTTCTGTTGAATCTTCGACCAATTGAGTGGACGCCTCGACTAGTCGAAGGACCTCCTTCGACCAGTTGAAGGTTCCTCGACTCGAAGTCCAACATCTGAAATCAGTTCAGATTCAGCTTGCTCGACCAGCTGAAGAGCTTGTTCAACCAGTTGAATGTCACCTTCGACCAGTCGAAGATCTGTTAGATCTTATCCCGCCCGAAATTGAAAATTTGTTGGAATTGAATTTGGTGCTTAGGCAAGTCGAAGACTGCCTTAGACCAGTCAAAGGAACAAAATTTCTGCCTATAAATTAAGGTTCTTTCTCAATTTGAAAATACAATTCTAGCATATCAAAGTCCTTATTCAAGAGAGAGAGAAGCCTCATTTATTGTCAAGCTATCAAGCGGTATTTATAATATTTTTTTATAGCTTTTTCATTAATTCCTCCATCTCAAAACTCTGCCATTCTGATTCTAAAATGAGGGTTTACTCTTATTGAGATTTAAGGGAATTAATGCAAGTAGCCTTTGGTTTAAACTTAATTAAAATAAAATAGAACCCTGGATCTTTTCTATTGGAGTGAACATTGAACATTCATCATTCAAGAAAAGCGTTCTACGACTACAACTTCTTCTACGGTGAAGATAAGTATTCTTTTTTACTTTGTATTTGGTTTTTCTAAGATAGCCAGAAAATCTCAATGAAGGGTTTCTTTGTTTGTGATAGCCCGTTAAACTCACAACTGTATCAGGTTTTAAGGTGACCCTATGAAAATGTTATTCATAGTGAAAGTTGAGATTATGTGGTTAGTAATCTTGGGAGTGGAGTAGGTGTGGCTGTTTGAGAACAGTTGTTGACATACCGAACCACTATAATTCTTGGTGTTGTAGTGAATGTTTTTATTACTTTTGTGGTGAATGGTTGTAATTTCTTTTTATGCAAAAGTGGGTAATGTTTGTAAATAGATATTTTATTTACTCTTACTCAGTTTGAGATTTTGATTCTTATCATATTCATGAAATAAGGTTGTCCTACCTAACTTGTTTGGGTGAAGGTTGTCTTACGAATCAGTTTGAATAATGTTTTAATACTAGTACAATTGAGATCTTTGATTTATTTACTTATTCAGCATTTTATTCAAATATTTGGCATAGTCCTATTCACCCCCCCTCTAGGACTTCTTAAGCTCACCTTTTCAAAGAGTAGGAATTCATCTAAGTTTCTCTCCAGTCTTAGTGTGAATTATAAGGCGTTGGGAACTACATATAAATCTGCTTACAAAGAAAGTTTGAAAAATCTAATTCAAACTATATAAGAGGACGATAAAAAGCTATCTCCACTTTCTAATTTGGGAGAAGTAAAGAAATATGTATATGAAGAATTTGATAGCAGCTTGAGCTTGGTAAACGAATCTCCTTTACAGTAGTAAACGAGCACTAGGGCTTTTATGAGCTGAAGCTATTAATGCTACATGTTATATGATAAATCGTGTTTATATTAGAAAATTAAAAAATTAAATAGCTTATGAAGTATGGTTTAATAAAAAGTCCACTGTTAAATATTTTAGGACTTTTAGATGTAAATGCTTCATTTTAAGAGACTGAAATTTTTTGGGAAAATTCGAAGTCAAGAGGGATGAGGAAATTTTTTTAGGCTATGCCTTAAATAGCCGTGCTTACCGAGTTCTTAATAAAAGAACTAGGGTGATTCAGGAATCCATAAATGTGGTAATTGATGATCAACAAATCACATCCACACTTGATCTAGATGATGATGAAGTCAATATAATTGATACCTGACTCTTCCTCGAAATCAGCTGATACTGAATTAAGATCAGTCAAAGACCATCCGACTGATCAGACTGATCAAATTCTTGGTAACCCTAGTACTGGTGTACAAACAAGAAGACAATTAGAAAATATTTGTAATTATGTCTATTTCACTTCCTAAATTGAACCAGCCAATGTAAATGAAGTACTTACCAATGAAAGTTGGATAATTGCCATGCAAGAAGAACTAAATTAATTTATCAGAAATGATGTGTGGTACTTGGTTCCTAAGCCTTTTGATAAACATATAATTAGAACCAAATTGATTTTTAAGAATAAAACTGATGAATTAGGTAATATTATCAGAAATAAGGATCGACTGGTTGTACAAGGGTACACGCAAATAGAAGGTATTGATTACGATGAAACCTTTGCATCAGTTGCGTGCCTTGAATCTATAAGATTATTTATTTTAATTGCATGTCATAAGAAATTCAAAATATATCAAATGGATGTTAAAAATGTATTTTTAAATGGTGACTTACATGAGAAAGTTTATGTTGAACAACCTAAGGTTTTTGAGGACCCCAAATCTCTAAATCATGTATACCATCTTAAAAAATGTACTTTATGAGTTGAAACAAGCTCCCATGGCATGGTATGAAAAATTGACTAAATTTTTACTTAGTCATAACTTCATTATGGGTAGCATTGATAAAACTTTATTTGTCAAGAAATATAACGGTCATATTTTAATAGTTTAGATTTATGTTGATGATATAATTTATGGATCCACAAACACTAACTTATCCATTGAGTTTGCAGATATGATGAAATCTAAGTTTGAAATGAACATGGTTGGTGAACTAAACTACTTTCTTGGATTACAAGTTAAGCAACACGAAGATGGTATATTCATATCACAAACCAAATACGCCTTGAACCTTGTAAAAAGGTTTAGGTTTGAGAATGGAAATAAGTTTGATACTCCAATGAGTACAATTCTTAAACTCTCAAAAGATGAATTAGGTAAAAGTATAGACTCCCGTTTATATAGAAACATGATTGGTAGTCTCTTATACTTAACTGCTAGTAGACCTAATATTGCTTTTAGTGTTAGATTATGTGCAAGATATCAATCTAATCCTAAAGAATCACATCTAATTGCTGTTAAACGGATAATCAGATATGTCGCAAGTTCTGCTAATTTAGGACTTTGGTATCTGCGTGATACATCCATACAAATTGCCGGATATACTAATGCAGACTGGGTTGATGGATGTTTCTACGTGGGAGACTGTTTAGTTTCCTGGTTCAGTAAGAAACAAAACTCTGTATCACTCTCAACTGCTGAAGTTAAATATATTGCAGCTGGTAATGCCTGCACTCAACTCATTTGGATGAAAAGATTGTTAGCTGATTATGCCATTGCGCAAGATACAATGACATTATATTGCGATAATTTGAGCACAAATAATATTACAAAAAATTCAATCCAACATTCTCGTACAAAACATATCGATATTCAATACCATTATATTCGAGAACTAGTTGAAGATAAGAGTGTTGTGCTAGAATATATTCAAACTGAGAAGCAACTTGCAGACATACTGATCAAACCGCTCGACAGGAATAAATTTTCAAATTTAAAGCGTGATATTGGTTTGTGTGTTATTAATTAATTATTTATGCATTTTTTTTGTTTCTTGTTTATAATTAATTAAATGCATAAAATAATAATAAATTGATGATAAAATTAAAATTAAAAATTATATTGAAATTCAATTTTTTGGGTTTTTAGACGGGTCGAGGACGTGCTCGACCAGTTGAACCCATGACGAGTCGAGCACGTTGCTCGACCGGTCAAGGACCGCGCAAATTCACTCCTAAAAGTGAAAAATCACTTTTTTTTTTCATCTCATTTTCACCTTCTTCTTCGACTAGTTGGAGGCCCTCTCGACAAACCCATCTTCAAATCTTGCTTGTAAGTGGTCATTTTTCAATTTCTTTGTAGATTTGAGTTCTTCCTTGGTAGTTAATCTATCATTTGGGGTTTATTCTTGTTTTCAAACCCTTTTTGGTGTGAGATTTGTGGAAAATCTGATCTATCCACAATCACATTACTCTTTTTAGTTATTTCTTGAGTAATCATTAAATGGAGTATCGTACTAAAAGAACGACATCACGCAAAGCTCATGGTAGCTCATCATCTAGGACGACTCCATCTAATGTGAGAACCTTAAGGGGTCTCGAAGATGATTTGGAGCACTCTAGGGATTTCCGCTCAAGGGACATAATTATTGAGCGTAGTATTAATGTATCTCACATTGCTCGATTCTAACTTGTCCCTCTTCTTATAAATATCGGATGGGAAGGCATTTTTGGTTGGGGCGGAATGGCTTACCGTTCCATATCGCAAGTAATGTATGTATCGATTTGTGATGTGTCTCTCAAAAACCTTACTTTTACAATTAAATTTGTAGAAGACACATTTACTGTAAATCGCTATCATATCTCAGCATTAACTGAGATTGCCATTGCAAATGATGGGATTCCTCTTGAAAATTTAATTGATAAAATGACTCATATCAAACGGCTAGCGATTACGCATAAACTATGTCGGTTTAATGTGGAATGACAATCTGATAATGCGCTTCATTCCAACCAGATGCTTCCCAAATATTGAGTCCATCATATCTTCATATTTAATGTCTATCCTAGGTCCGAGAATAAGTCAGAACTTACTCCCTTCATGACTTGTGTCCTTCATTCAGTTGTATCTATGATATAATTTGTCTTCCTTCTCTTATTTTCTATCTCATTATCCAGTTTCGTCTTCATCCTGGTCATGGTTCTATTCCTTTTGCCTATCTCATGACGTGTATTACTTTACACTATAATGTCACAATTCCTCCGTCTGAGACACCAAAATCTGTTTTACCATTTAACAATACCAATCTGAATAAGATGAATCTGGAATATCTTCCTGGTCAACGTGTGTCACGCCCCAGACTTGGTGATCGGACTCACCAGGAACTTGATAGCCGGTTCCGGCCGCGACAGCCTCCGTAGCACCCCATTCTCGGCTCCTGGGACAGGATTCCGATCCTGGGATCCTACAAGAAGGATTTCCATATCACAATTCCATTCCAATAGAGCATACCCAAGATCATAGCAAGTAAATCTCAGAAATAAACTAAGGAACACACTTCAAAATCCACTATGAATTTAAACTTTACAGGTACAAGGTTCAAAAGGAAATACATAGAAAGAGGGAAGGAAAGGTCTGCAATAGGTCCTCAGCTCGTGCCAACCAAATCCAAGACTCCTCTGATATTGCGCTGACCTAGGATCTCCTACACGCATCAATCATGCATAAGCTTATAGAAAGCTTAGAGGGCGGTGTAAGGTGTGTGACAATGGTGCTCAGAAGAAGATAAGAGAGGATGCAGAAGGAAAATGAATGATACCAATACCACTAACCGTACCGAGGCCAAGCTATGAATGCAGTAAGCCGTACCAAGGCTATGTAATGCAATATATGAGTACTGGGCGCCATACTAAGGTGATGCCATATAAGGCTTATACAACCGTGCTCATATCCAATCCACATATCAAGTACAGTTCCATCATAAGGAATCCACCGGGGTCAAGTACACTGTAGGACGGCTGCCGCTTTACAGACCCGCATAGTCAAACGAGTGTAGGAGACCTCACTACCTGCCTGTGGACAGCCAATCACCAGCGTGGCTCGATGGTAGCGGACCCACTCACGAGCTGATCAGACTCAACCTAGTAATGCCCACTCACTCAGGTGGATAAGACCATATCCCATCTCAACAGACTACACGACAGTGGGAGACACGGCCTAATGGTGTAAGGCACTCGGGTGCTCATAATTTTCACTCGGTCACGGCGTTGAGGCGTCTTCTAGGTACCTTGAAGGTTTAGGGTCTTTCACCTAGGGATATCCTATGCACCCCAAATGCTCAAATAATATATTTCTGGTGTTTGCATACAGCCATCCACGAATAGACCTGTGGAGGCAAGGACCTAGTGAAGCAAGGGAGATAATATCTATGAGATGCGATGCCAGATGCATGAATCATGCATACCAATCATGCGCCAGCTCCAAGCACTTAATGTTCACAAGAGGGGAAAACTCCATCCCTTTATCATACCAACCCAATGACCCCACACTAATGCAATCCAACCACGCAATGATGCACATGGGTCATGAGGGTGAAATAGGTGCACCATACGGTGATGATGACGTAGAATACACTCCTCCTTCCCAAGGAGGGACTAAACCTAAATATATGGACAGATACTTTAAGGAGAAATCCTCTAGTGGGGGCCCAATACTTTGGGTTAGCCCACAAAGCTAAGGAGAACAAGACATAAGCCTGAAAGGATAAACGGTCCTAGAAAGGGTCTATGGTGGACCCTTAACCACCTATAGAGAACCCATGGGCCTACCTTAGGATCACCAAGGAGGACATCCAACCTCAACTGGTTCCAAGAGGTAGCCTGCCTAAAATCAAACGCAAATCAAGGCCCAAGGCCTATACCAATACATGGGCCTAGTGGGAAATCATACAAAGCCCAACTCATAGGCAATATGTGGTGGGTCTAATGGGCAGCCCGTTATTCCAACCATATGGGCAAATCCTTAAGCTTAAATCAAGTGAATCGGGCCTGACAACTTGGCCCAAGTATAATGTTAATTTACTAGGCAACCAAAGGCCCAACTACTTATGTAATTTGGCCCACAAACCCATCATAATAATATGGTAAATATAGGCCCAAAGGTCCAATGGGCCTATCAAGAAAGTTACAGCCCAACAAGGCCTAAAGAGTCTAACAATTAGCTAAAAATATGGACCCAATAAAACCCAACTGGGGTGGGCCTCAAATGTGCACTAATTAAGCCCAAAGCATGATAGGAAATAGGGCAAGATGTGTGTGCAAACATCCCCAAATCTGGTGGGCCATTCTGCCCTAAAACAAACACTTTTGGGCAGCAAGTTGGGCTTATTGCTGAAATTTCAGTCCACCCACTTTTGGGCCTGTTGAAGTCCAGCAATAGTCTATTTTAAGTGAAATTCTTACTGCCTGGTGACCCATACATGTCACAATGGGTCCCACCAGAGGTAGGAGGTGCACACAACACATATACCAGGTGGGCCATGCTGCTGGATAGGACGTCTAGCTGTAACCCAATAGGCTTGGTCGTCTTAGCTGGGCGGTCCATAGGGCTAGGATGGCAGCCCCAAAACATCAATCAAGTGGGCTCTGCACATGGATGTCCTACTGGGGATTGGGCCACGTCAATGAGGGCCACTTAATGGAGGGACGGCGTGGATATAACCATACATCAAGGTGGGTCGTTTGGGGTTAGGATGGCCAGCCATCCCAGCCATGGCTGGACGCCAGCCCAGCTGGAATGTCCAACTATGGCTGCCACTCCAGCAACAAAACCCCTAAATTTGGGTGGAAAGATGGTGGCCCACACCTCCAAGATGGGTCCCAACATGATGGGCCAATAAGGAAGCCTCAAACCGAAGCAAAACATGGAATTACAATATGGACAGCAAGATTGAAACAAAAATTCTGCTGCATAAAAAAATGCTACTGTCCACACAATGTTCACCTAATAAAGTGGGGCCCAGATTTGCCTAGAAGGGAAGGGGTGTGTGATTAATATTTTTTCATAAAATACAGCAAGGTGGGGTCCATAAAAGTGGCCTATCACTTGTAAGACCCATATCCTAGCCCGTACCGTTCCGTAGACTTCCGCAGTCCTCCCGGTCGAATTTCGGCAACCCGCAATCTGTTACGGCAGTTGAGCTCAACCTTAAGTCATGTCCCATATTCCAAAGTTGGCTCAACCTGAGACTTGTACCCTAGCGACCGTGTCGTCGCCGCAGTTCCAAGGCCACGTATTACGCTCCGAGGCGATACCCAGGCCATGAGATGTGGGTCCATGTTCAGTTCGAGGAAAACGCCGCACATTTGCAAACCCAAGACAATCTTTCAAATCAATCAAATATGTCCCATCAATCAAGTGCACATCAATCACCTCATGTCAAGTACAAGAGCAACCCCAAAGTCAACTCTCTCTCTTACACACCCATATATGTCAAGTACATACCCATCACCCATCACTCACTCCCCATCACTCCATCACTCACACCCATCCCTCTCTCTCCTTACATCACCTCTCTCTCTCTCTCATCTCTCTCTTATTTTCTCCCAAGCAAGCACCATCCATGGCTGTTCCAAGGAGAGGCAGAAGTTAGTGTGTCCCACCTCCCTACCACTCAATCCCACCATCCAAAGACCATCTCCACCATTGAAATGCATCCCTTGGAGCTCTAGGATGCGTTGATGGAAGAAGAAGTCCAAGAAGATCAAAGGTAGGTGTTCATAATACCTCTTCTTTTGATTTAGGGCCCACATAGGGTGGGACCCACCTTGATGTATGCATTTTGTCTCCACACCATCTGTTCATCTGGACCGTGGACTACATTGATATATGTGTTTTATTTTCACCGTCCAGATTGCTGGACTGTGGGTTGCACCATGATGCAAGTGTTTTATCAACACCATCCATTTGACGGTGGACCCCACCTATGATGTACGTGTCGTCCTATACAGGGACGTGGAGCTCACCTTTGTATATGTGTTTTATCTCGGTCGTCCATCTGTTTTCTGTTGTGCGGGGCTGACCATGATGTTTGGGTATCATTCACGCCGTCCACTTGTTTTGTATTAATGCCGTCCATCTTTTTATATTCACACCGTCCATCTGACGGTGTGACCCACCTCTGATGTATATACGACCTCGTCGCCCATCTATTTTGGCTGGGATGTGGGGGCCCAGATGATGTATATCCACCGTCCGTTTGCTGGACGGGTAGGGTCCACCTTGTAATGTGTTGTACATTCGCACCATCCATCCACGTGATGAACGTGTTTGACCCAAGCTATCCATCTAATGGGCCTATTTAGAATGTACAGGGCCCACCTTAATATGATGTGTTGATGTGGCCGATTGATGTATATTGGGCCCATGTGAAGCGGCCCATTGTGATGTGATGAGGCCCATGTGATGTGATGAGGCCCATTGATGTATATTGAGCCCATGTGATGTGGCCCATTGTGATGTATATGAAGCCCTGAGATGTGGCCCATTGTGATGTATATGAAGCCCTGAGATGTGGCCCATTGTGATGTATATGAAGCCTTGAGATGTGGCCCATTGTGATGTGTATGCTGCCTACGAGTGAGGCCCGATGTGATGTAATTATGGCCCATGTGCCGAGGCCCATTATGATGTATATGTGGCCCATGAGTGAGGCCCATAATGATGTGTATTAGGTCCTTGTGTGAGGCCATGGGCCCACGTTATGTTTGGCTCTATGTGGGCTACTCCTTGGGAGCAATGATGGTTAAATGAACACATTGATAGGCGATGATGGTTAAATGTCCACACTGTGACCTTCCCTTAGGCTGATTCTGATTGTCGAGGCCGATTCTAATTATCGAGGCCGATTGCTGAGGCCCATTTCGATTGTAGAGGCCGATGCCGATTATCGAGGCCGATTGTCGAGGCCGATTCCAATTGTCGAGGCCGATTTTGATTATCGAAGCTGATTCTGATTGTTGAGGCCGATTCTGATTGTCGAGGCCGATTTCGATTATCGAGGACGATTCCGATTGTCAAGGCCGATTCTGATTGTCGAGGCCAATTCCAATTATCGAGGCCGATTCTGATTATCGATTCTGATTGTCAAGGCCGATTCCGATTGTCGATGCCGATTCTGATTATTGAGTCGATTCCGATTGCCGAGGCCGATTATTAGGCCGATTGTATACGCCGATTATCGAGGCCGATTATCGGTGCCGATTGTCGATACCGATTATGAGTTTGTGATAGCATAACATCATGATATATGCCTATACGCATCATCTGCATGTTTATTATGAGATATGGTTGACCATTGCATATGTCATTGGGCAGGTTGTCATGAGACTTCCTGATAGGTAGAGATTGTCTCACATGAGCGCACGGTATGCGCAGGATTGATGCATGATTGGATTGTATGACTCATGCATCTTGCATTGTGTGTTGTGATTACTATACGCCTTAGCGACATCAAGGTTGTAGCCTCCACAGGCATATCATGGATGATCAGATGGGACACCGAAAATATGTTATTAGCATCGAGATGTCATAGCTGGCCTTGGGTGAAAATCCCTAAACCCTCTTGGTACCAGAGGATGCCCCAGCATCGAGACCGAGTGGATATATATGAGCGCATGAGGGCCGTATACCAGTAGGTCGCGTCTCCCACTGTGTCGTGGTCGGTTGGGAGGGGATGTGGCCTTACCCACCTGAGGGAGTAGGCATACCTAGGCTAAGTCTGACTAGCTCCTAAATAGGTCCGCTATGGACGAGCCGGGCTGATATTGGTAGGCGGGTAGTGAGGTCTCTTCCACTTACCCAGTTGTATTGTGTGCTTGATGGGGCGGCAAACTGGCTAGAGTGTACTAGACCCCGGTGATGATCCCAGAGATGTACAGTACTGTAACATCCCGAATTTTTGCCAACCTGGGATTAGATGTCCTTAGGCGATGGGTTGCTCCTAACACCTTATTATTTCGTCAGAACTGAACCCCATAGTCTAAAATCGCTTCTGAACCCATTTCCTTCACAAATCCCACCCTTCTCTACCTTGTGCTTTCAATTTTTCAAAGAACTTTCGCCCTAGACACTATCTTAAACTAGCTAAGTAGTAAAACTTGGATCACTTTATATACAAACTGCAAAGGCCTAAGTACCATCTCAACCAGAAAACAATTAGATTAAATCCTTTAGAAATTTAACAAAGTTAACTAAGTACAAAACTCGATTAGCCATGAAATCCGTTGGGATCGCTTTAAATACGATCTGCAAGACCCAAAACTTGCAAAATCAGTGACTTTAGGTTTCCCTAAAGTTTAGAACCAAACTCATTTCCCGTCTGCTCTCGGGAATGAAACGAAACTTCGTATTAGGTCTAGACCGCACATCGGGAGTCCGATTAACACGAAGCTAAGGAACTAGGACCGCCTCACTGGGCTTGGCAATCATCTCAAAAATCAGATGATTCCGATGTCCCACGACCATTTATTTCGATCCGGAGCGAGGGAGTGTGAAAAACACTATTCCCTTTGAAATTAAAATATCTGGAATAGTGATCTGGCACCTTTCGCTTGCGCATCAGTATTAAGCAACCAGACCGTCAGAATCAGACCAAATTACACCCTCGGATCAGGAAAAATTTCAGGAACATTTACATGTACTTGGAATTTCGGATCGTGGCCCACTGACCGTTGAACTGAAAGTGGCCCGCCACGTGCGATCTGGGAATCCGTTCGAGTCGAAAACGTAATCCCTCATAGATCCATAGATGGTGAGCTTAAGTCTTACGTTTGGCTCAAGGAGGGCCACCAGAACACCTCTTTTGAGCTGGAAAAGTGACGAAATACCTATATTAGCAGTAACCTTTGAACAGGAGTCTATTTCGGTGAGTTTTGAGACTATATAAGGACCTTAAACCCTCTCTCATGGTAGCCATACGAATTTGGATTTGAGAGAGGGAAAAGAGAGAGAAAGTGTGGGAGATGTGGAAGAATCTCCCTGCCGTCCTTCCCTGCTGCTATCCATGCTCCACCGCATCCTTCTTGACGCTTTTCCAGCGTTTCCGGCGTCGTTTCTAGGTAAGAAACCCTAACCCTAATCTGATTTGGGGCTTGGGTGGTTGTAGGTTGTGAAATAGCTAACCTATTTCGTTCTCTAGGTTGCCAAACTGCCAAATACGGAAGCATAGCAAACCTATCAACTCCGTTACGATTCTACGACAAAAGGTGCGGACTTTAGGTGTATAGGTTACGTTTTTCAACGCTTTCAATGTCAGATAATGATAGATTCATGATCTGCATGCAATTGCACATGTACAAAGTGCTTTCCGTTTCCTGTTTCGATTAACGTTGTAGAATATGGAATTTCACATACTCTAGGTATACGTAGAAATACCGTATACGTATTTTTTTCGGGAAAATGCTTGACATGTTTATTTAATGTATGATTATATAGTATATGGATAAAATACTAGTTTGGCGAAAGGAATCGCTGAAATACATGCTCGTGTGTAAATGCCTAGTATGTTGAAATTGTGTATTCTAGAAATACCGCGTATGTGTAAATTTTGGAAATATAATTGTCATGATTAATTGTTGTATGAATATGGATAAAATAACCGCTTAGCGAAAGAATAGCCCTAATACATGTTTGCTAACATACACTATGTATGTTGGAATAGTGTATTCTAAGTGTTTGTGAAAATGGCTGAATGAGTATAGAATTCTCATTCGTGCTCGCCATGACTAATTGTCATGGATATATGATTGTTGTAATGGCGATATCCCTTTGACGAAAGGATTTGCCCTATACACTATATAGGCTAAAATGTGTGGCCCAAGTGTTTGTGGAAATGGCTGAACGAATATGGAACTTGGATTCCTGCTTGCCATGACTATCCGTCGTGGGTGTACGCGTGTTATGATTGGGGCAACTCCCTAGCGAAAGGATTTGGCCTAATGCCTATGTGATCGACATATGTCATGTATGTTGATGTATGTTTGTTTAAGTGTTTCTTGAAATGTCTGAATGTGGAGTAGTTAGCAAATTGTAATATATAAGGGTGTTGAGATATGATTCTCAACCTCTTTTCACTATGTGTATAATCTCCTTTGATAGTTGTGTGATTAGGATTTGAACATGTACAAACTCATGCTTGTGTTGTGATTCATAACATGCTCAACTGTTTTATGATTTTAACTATGTAATGCATATGTTTAAATTTATATTTATGTTGTATGATCCGTCATGGGTGATGGGGGAGCGGAGCAACGAGTGCGTGCAACAGCCCTGGCAGCCCTAAACGGATAATACCAGACTGATTGTATGATTTGAATCCTGATCTATATTACTGCTTTATATCTCTGTAATTGATTGTGTTTGGGGCTATGATTATAGTCCAGGCAATCGGTAACGAGATTGAACTCGTGGCTGAGATTCATTTGCCACGTGGGATGTGTTCGACGAACTCGAGTCGTGCGTTGCCTGTCGGCAGTGGCTAGGCCACACGAAGTTGTTTATGCACTTCATGTCGTGCAGCTCAACGGACGATCGTGCTAGTCGAGCTCGTCAAGTAACCCGATCTGCCTTATGCATGTTCACCCTGTTTGGTCGCTACTGCTTGAACCTAGGGTACCAAACTTACCAGTGGTGATCCCCGTTTAACCATGGTACCTAGATCCGCTAAGTCGCATGAGCCGGGCATGGTGGTATGGAACACCGTGGTCGAGCTGTTGGCCTACGCTGGGGCCATGTGCCTCCCCGTAGTGACCATTGCGCAACCAAACTCGTGAGCCGAATACGGTGGTATGAGACATTGTATTCGAGCTGTCGATACCTCGGCGAGAGCCGAGTACGGTGAGATCTGTGCTCGTGCTGACGGGCGACGAGTCCTCCGTAGTATCATCGAGTACACTCCAAGGGTCTGTGATTGGCGACGAGTCTTTCACAGCAACTAGAGTGTGAGTTGAGCCGAGTACGGTGAGACCTGTACTCGAGCTGACGGCTAGTGATTGAGCCGAGTACGGTGAGACCTGTACTCGAGCTGACGGCCAGCAATTGAGCCGCATATGGTGAGATCTGTATCCGCGCTGACGGGTGATGAGCCCTTTGCGATGCCTTCACTACGCTTCTCAAACCATAACATCGTATGAGAATAACTAGGATTGACGACCCTAGAATGGATCATGTTGGGAATGATACAAGGGAGGTACCTTAGTTTCCCAATACTGCTGTTTGAAATGGACTAATAAAAACTTGGTAATCATGAGCATCATCGCACCGCATGTGCTTTGTAGATGTGGCGCACTGAGGGAGTAAGCATTCGCGAACGTAAGATGATGTCGCTTGAGGGTGGTTTGGCAAGGGCATACAGCATCATGTCATTTCATTCTTGCATTTAATAAGAGTAGTTAGAATTGTTTGATTTGTAATGCTTTATCATTACTGCTTGATTGAATTGATAACATGTTAACCTATGCTTTACTGTTCCACTGAGTTGATCACTCACTCCCACGTTACGGGACGGTGTTCCGAACACCCACCAGATTTGTTGAGTTTCAGGTGATGGCGATGCTTATGAAGCAGAGCCGGACTTCTATGATGTGGAGGAGGAGTTCTCCTACATGTAACTTTCTGACAGGCCAATGAAGACCTGGTATTGTATTGACAGGGTTATGGTTCTTGGGATAGAAGGCATTACACTTCCTCACATTTGGTAAATTTTAGAACTGCACTTGTATTTATTTAACCTGGTAATGTTATCACACTCTGGAGACTCATCATAAGTTATATATTTTATTTATCTATCACAGTCTTCCGCTTGCAAACTTAACTGTCTCTGGAGTATGATATGCTGTTTTGGCTTAATCTCACTCATGTTCAATGCACGAATACAGTCAACATTCAATCATCATTCATTTTGTTGCATAAGTGATGTTCTGGAACTCGAGAGTTGAGTTTATGCTCGACCCCCGATTTTCAGGGCGTTACAAGTACTATTATGTGGACTTATTGAGCAGGAATTACATACTCATTCATTCATTCATTCACTATCCACTCGGGCTGGTGGTGCGCAACTATTTGTTACGTGTACCTTCGCATGGCCAGGATTTCGGTTAGGCGCGCGACTAACCTAAGGTCAGGGGTTTACCACATTATGTCTAGCTATCCAAACCAGGTATAGGCCAGTCTGGATAGAAGTCCCTTGTGATGAACTCCACAGCTTACGATACTACATACTATCATCCTGACTTCACACTTTAGCTTGGTCATTTCATTCGCACCGCATATTGCACATCCCGGTATGCGTGGACTCATTAAGATTTGTATATTGTATTGTATCCTCAGCATCTAATATTTGACTTCTTACATTCTTGCATCGTATAGGCTTGGTACGGCTGATTGTATTCGTGGACTTGTCTGTGTTTCCGCTTACTCTGATATCGTATGATTCATGAACTTGCTAGTATTTCCAATATTCTATGATTTATGGCATTGTACTGTATACTTGGCACTTATCTTGTGCACACACTTTCACCACCCTCTAAGTTTTTTATAAGCTTATGCACGATAGATGCGTGCAGGTGGTGTTAGGTAGCAACAACGTTGAGCTTGGAGCATGTAGCGGACTTCTGGAGCTTTGATTTTCGACATATGTATTTTTCGTTCAGCATTGTATTCAAATATTTATATTAGTGGATATGTGATGATGATGTTGCCTTTGTGATTTGGGTAAACTTGTGGTTATGCTTCTTACGAGATAAATGTACGTTGAAAATCCTCCTTGTAGGATCCCAGGATCGGAATCTGGCGTATGGGCACTGGAAGCTGAGAATGGGGTACTACGGAGGCGGTCGACACCAGATTCAGTGATCGGGCAATTTTGTGAGCACGGTTTTTGAGTTTGGAGTGTGACGTCACTCAAGGAAATTAAGCTGATATTAGTGTTTCCCCCTCATCAATGTGGCTGGATGGTCCAACTTGGTGGACCATTCACCCCTATGGGCCTCCCCTTTTTGGGTCCCGTTGCATGGACAAATGGAGGTAGGTTCCAGAGTACTTTAAGATGGGGTCCACTCCCCCAAAGGACACCCCGCATCAGGGAGAAAAGGGATGAAATACATGGGCAAATCCCAACCTAAAAATTAACAACAACAGTCCAAAATTTCTAAGCAGCCATGAAAAGGCCGAGCTAAGAGTCCTAGGAGGGGGGGGGGGGGGGGTGAATAGGACTATGCCAAATTAAAAAAATAAACTACGAAATTAAACAAATATTAATAAAGATAGCGCTTAAGCAATCTAGAATTCAGAAATGTAAAACAACCTCAAAAATCTAGTATTGAGAGGTTGATACAAACTTGGTTCTAAGGACAACCTGACACCAAAAACCAATGGTTTATGGCAGGACAACCTTACTAGAATGTGGGTGAGTATTAAAAACTAGAATTAAAGAGGACGTAAAAGAAATAAATAGCAAAGGAAATAAGTAAGCTATTACAACATTCCCACACTTGCATAAAAGAAATTACAACATTCTTCACAAATGAAAAAAGAGAAATTACAACATCCACAAAATGAAATATTTAATCAATCACCACAAGATCAGAAATTATAGTGGTTCGCTTGTGTGTACACCAACTATTTAGAAAAACAGCCACACAACTACTCCACTTCTAATATCCTCACACAGTGGATATTAGCGTTCACCATGAAAATAGGTTTTTCAAGGTTCACCTAAAACCCTCACAATTGTCTCTTTCAAGTGGGCTTACACAATTCAAAAACCCCACACTTTTAGTTTTCTAGATTACCTCAGACAAACCAAAAGAAAGAGATTTTTTTGGCACAATCTCAATGAAACTAAATTAAAGAATTTACAAAACTGTAAAATATTTATCTGGATATTCTCCTTTTGATGTAGCCCGGAAGAACCAATTCGGAGTAAAAGTTCAACGTAGATGTTCGATGTTCACACTCACTTATGAATAGGTTCTAAGTTCTAAATTAATTTTAAATTAATTAAATCACCTTGGGCTAGCTTGATTTGATTTTGATTCCAAGAAATGGGAATACAACAATCCCTTTTTCAAATAAAATTGGAATGCAGAATACAAAATCAAATGCAAAAACCTAATTAAAGAGAATATAAAATGAGTACTAAATAGCTTAAGAATATCACAAACTTATCTCTCATAGTGGTATATTGATTTTGTTTGAATTGGATACCAAACTCTAAAATTCGTGTTCTATTTATAGGTGCAGAAATCACATCTTCAACTGGTCCTGAGGTCGACATGACTGGTCGTAGGACCAACATATTTTTGGAATTTTGAGCACGATAAGATCAGACAGTTCCACAACTGGTCGAAGGACCTACTCGATCGGTCGAGTGGCCTCCACGACCGGTGGAGTCCAGTCCACGACTGGTCGTGTGGAACTCAATTTAGTTACTGGACTTTGAATCGAACCTGCAGGATTGGTCGAGCACAGGTCGAGCACTGTTCACACAACCGGTTGAGCAGTCTCTAGGACTGGTCGAGGCTCTAATAAAAAATCTTGAAAATTATAAACAAACTTAGGACTGGTCGAGGATTTCTTGGACTGGTCGAGCCAGTGCTAGGACTAGTCGAACATAGCCTAAGACTAGTCGAAAAACAGACTATGCACTTATAAAATGAGCCAATTGAATTATGTATTCAAAACGACCTACCCTATGGTCAATCCAGGGTTTTTCATACCTTGTTAGTGATGTATGAACAATGAATCTTCTCTTACTTCAGTTGATAGTCGTTCTTTGAAGTTCACGAAGCTTGAGATGTTGACACATGAGGAAGCTTGAATATGACTAACATTGAAGCTTGAGCTTGAGGTTCAAAGTAAAGAACTTTGTCTTGACTTGGACGAAGCTTGAACTATTGAAGCTTGAAAGTTGAATTCACACTTGATGTTGAGCTTGAACATGAACATGTAATCTTGCACTTGAAGTTCTTTATTAAAGACCTTTGTTCTTGTACATGAGATGCACAGTCTTGAATATATAGATGCGCTACACAAGACACAGATTCCAAGAGGTTTTGGCACTATTAAATTTGATAATCATAGGAGCTAGAAAACATAACACTTACAATCTCCCCCTATGTCAAATTAGTGACAAAACACACTTTATATTAAAAATAAGCATATTATGCACAATAAAGAATCATGCATCAGTTATCAATATAAACTAGTTACAACCTGGTCAAAGAATCATGCACTAGTTATAAATAGATCAAAACAATTTGTATCAACTCTCGCATAAACTCCCCCAACAATACTCCCCCCTTACTTACTCCCCCTTTAAAAAAAAATGAAAGACTACTTTCTTATCCACAATCCACATGCCACATATCACAAGCATATGCATGATAAAATTCTCCCCCTTTTTGTCACAATATGACAAAGGAAGGAACCAATACATGGAACATGAAGTAGATAAATAAGGAGGAATAAAAAGAGTAATGAGGAAGAAGAAAATATATAATCTAGATAATCAAGATAACCAAAGTCATAAGCAAGTTAGAACATAACCAAAATTCATGTTAAACCAAGTTCAATCCCAAAAAAAAATCCAAGTATCATAAGAGTTATTACAAACCACATAATCAAATACTAATCAGAACACGACGAAGGAGCAGGTATGGAAGGGTCAATCTGATAAAGTCCTTTGTTAATGCGCTTTAGATACTTGCGCATATATTTGAATTGCATATCATGGGACACATTCATATTTTCTACCTTCTCCTCGAGTGAGCGCAACCGCGCATCAAAGTCAGATGGCTGATAGTCAGGATCATCTGCTGAATTGGATTCGATCTCATAAAAAATATTATACATATTGATGTCATCAGGAGGTAAATCACCTTCTTCTGCATCTGCGGCATCAACTCCACCAGCTCCCACATTGACTTGGCTTGGGGCCAAATTCAAATTCATCTTATTAATATTGGAGTTGTTGAATGGTAAGTGATGAATTGGAGCTTCCCCAACAGACATTGCCATTAAACTATGGGTGACCAACACAGTCATAAGATAAGCGAAAGGAATGTCACTATGTCCTGGATGGAGACAGAATTGAATGATGCAATGAAAAATCAAAGAAGGAAGACATATAGATGTACCACTGATGATGGAATGAAGAATACGAACCATGAACGTTGTGAGTTCGGTTTTGTAACTAGAATGAGGATAGACATTCGAAATGAATATCCTATGAAGGACTCTATATTTGGGTAACAAATACTTTGAGGCAAGCGCATTTCCAGAAGTATTCCATTCCGCATCTATATTGCATAAATCTTTAGTAAGCATACATTTCTCAGTTTCAAATGGTTTTGTTACTAGAGTGCTAATGGGAATACCTTCATCATTGATAGGTAAATCCATTAAGCCAGAGATAAGATGCCGATCCACTTCAATTAGACCTTCTCTGGTTGAGATAGAGAATGTCAGATTTTCAGTCAAAAAATCGGTAATACAAGCATACACAGCTTGCCAATGGAGCGGTATGTCAGCCCATCCCAATGCAGTATGTTATCCCACCCTACAGACTGAAGGAGGGGAAGGATATCAAATGGAGCAAGATGATCAACATTAACAGTTCGTTCAACAATAACATTGCGCAACCTAATATCCCGTACATATGAGGGATCATCTTCGGGTGACTGAAGGTGGCGCACTGTTATAGGAGTTGATCAAGAAGAAGAAGGACCACGAGATCCTTTCTTTTTAGTTCTACCTTCCATTTGTACCAAAGATAGAAAGGAACCAAGAGATTACAAATGAAGTAGAGAGGGTTTTCACTAGATCAGATTTTTTTACAAGAAAATCCCAAAAACAACTATGAATCAAGAAATAAACAACACCAATGATAAAAATGGAGTGCTAAGAACCTTAATCTACAAGAAAAATAAAAACAAAGCATTAACCTTGAAGAAATAGGAGATGGGTTCAATCGGTCGACCTAGTAGCCGTTGGAGAAGAAGCCTAAAATGAGGAAAAAGTGATTTTCCCCCAAATAAAGCATCAAATCCGCACTACACTGCTGGTCGAGTACATGCTCGACCGGTCGTGCCACGATTGGTCGAGTATGTACTCAACTGGTCGTGCACAGCCCAAAATATGTATTTTTCATAAAATTTGAAATTTTAAACACTTAAAATAACAAATATATACATTATGATACAGAAATGCGTGAATAATCAATTCAAATTACACATACCAAGATGAAATTTCAATTTCGCAAATCTGCTTTTGTCAAGCGGTTTTGTGAATATGTCAGCAAGTTGAGTCTCGGTCGGAATATATTCCAAAGAAATTATTGTCTTCCACTAATTCACGAATGTAGTGATATCTAATGTCAATATGCTTCGTTCGTGAATGTTGGATTGGATTTTTAGAGATATTAATTGCGCTTGAATTATTACAATATAAAACCACAGTATCTTGAGCAATTTCGTAATCGCTTAACATCATTTTCTTCCAAACAAGCTGAGTACATGCATTACCTGCCGCAATGTATTCAGCCTCAGCAGTTGAAAGTGATACAGAACTTTGTTTCTTACTTAGCCAAGAAACCAAACAGTTCCCTGCATAGAAACAACCACCACTGGTTGATTTTCTATCATCAATGCTACCAACCCAATCAGCATCTGTGAAACTAGCTAATTGTACACTACTATCATGTGAATACCAGAGACCAAGATTAGTTAAACTAGCGACATATCGTGTAATCCATTTAACAACAATTAAATGTGACTCTTTACGGTCAGATTGATATCTAGCGCAAATTCCTACGTTAAATGCAATATCAAGTCGGCTTGCAGTTAAATAAAGCAAACTACCTATCATACTGCAATACAATTTAGGATCCACATTCTTACCTGTAGAGTCATTTGAGAGTTTTAAAGTAGTACTCATAGGAGTATCAAAAAATTTCTCATTCTCAAATTCGAACTTTTTAACTAAGTTCAGAATATATTTGGTTAGGTTGTTATTTTACTTGCAACCCTAGGAAATAATTCAATTCCCCAACCAAGCTCATTTCGAACTTATACTTCATAAGATCTGCAAACTCAACAGTCATGTTAGTACAAGTAGATCCATAAATAATATCATCCACATAAATTTGCACTATTAAAATGTGATCATTATGTTTCTTTACAAACAATGTCTTATCAACACTTCCCATTATAAAGTTATGACTTAGTAGAAACTTACTCAACTTTTCGTACTATGCCCTGGGAGCTTGTTTTAAACCATAAAGTGCCTTTTTTAGGCGGTAGACATGCTTAGCATTCTTAGGGTCTTCAAAACCCGTTGGTTGTTCAACATAGACTTCTTCATGCAAATCGCCATTTAAAAATGCACTCTTTACATCCATTTTATATATTTTGAACTTTCTAAAGCAAGCAATGGATATAAATACTCTGATTGATTGAAGATGAGCTACTGGGGAAAAAGTTTCATCATAATCGATGCCTTCAATTTGAGTGTACCCCTATACAACTAGCCTAGCCTTGTTTCTAATAATATTACCAAGTTCATCAGACTTATTTTTGAAAATCCATTTTGTTACGATAATGTGTTTATCTTTCGGTCTAGGAACTAAGTACCAAACATCATTTCTAACAAATTTATTAAGCTCTTCTTGCATCGCAACAGTCCAGTTTTTGTCAGAAAGGGATTCTTTTACGTTAGCCGGTTTTATCTGAGATGTAAAGCATATGTAATTACACATATCTTCTAGTTGTTTATGAGTGCGTACACCAGTGAGAGGGTTTTCAAGATTCTGATTAGTTGGATTATCTTTAACTGTCCTCAGTTCAGTGTTCTGTTAACTTGTTGAAGAATCTGGTTTATCAATTAGAAGAACTTCATCATTTTCTGAACTTGAGATAGGTGTATTCAAGTGATCGTCAATAACCACATTAATGGACTCTTGAATAACACTGGTCCTCTTATTAAGAACTCGATACGCTCGACTATTCAGAGCATACCCTAAAAATATCCCTTCATCACTTTTGGTGTCAAATTTACCCAGATTTTCTCGATCACGTAAAATGTGGCACTTGCTGCCAAAAACTCGAAAGTATTTGACAGTAGGCTTCTTATCAAACCATATTTCATAAGCCGTTTTACCATTTGATTTTCTAGTATAAACGCAGTTAATTATATAAAACGTAATATTTACCGCTTCTGCCCAAAGATTTTTAGGGATCTTGATACTATTGAACATTACATTAGCCATTTCTTGAAGTACTCTATTTTTTCTTTCTACAATACCATTTTGTTGTGGTGTTTTGGGTGCAGAGAATTCATGTGATATTCCCTGATCATTGTAAAATTTCTCAAAACTGCTATTCTTAAATTCTGATCCATAATCACTACGAATCTTATAGACTTGAGATCCTTTTTCTGTTTGAATACGTTTAAGGATCCTTTTTACTTCATCGAGAGTTTCTGATTTGTTCCTTAAGAAGACTACCCATGTATATCTAGTAAAGTCATCAACAATTACCAGTATGTACTTCTTGCCACCTCGACTCTCTGTTCTGGTTGGTCCAATAAGGTCTATGTGGAGAAGTTCGAGCGGTTTAGATGTGGCATTGGAGTTCACCTTTTTGTGAGTACTCCTAGTTTTGTTTGCCAATCTGGCATTCGCCACATATTTTATCTATTTTCTGTATTTTGGATAAGCCTCTTACCAACTCTCTTTTGCTCAATCTATACAAGTTTCGGTAGTGTACATGTCCAAGGCGTTTATGCCATAACTCAGTCTCATCGGTACGGACCATGTAGCACGATAAATTTGATGAGCTGGACTCACTTACAATGTAGCAGTTTTCAGAAGTTCTACAACTAGTTAATATTACGGAACTATTTTTATTTAGAATTTCACATCCTTGGTTAGTAAATTTTACACTATGATTATTATTGCATATTTGAGAGATGCTTAATAAGTTGTGTTTTAACCATTCTACATATAAAATATTCTCAAATAAAGGGAGGTTAAAGAGTTGAACCGTACCTTGGCCAACAATCCTGTAGTTGTTACCATCACCGAATGTGACTGAACCATCAGTCATATCTTTAAGATTGGTGAACAGACCTTTGTTGCTTGTCATCTGTCTGGAACATCCACTATCTAGGTACCACTTTGAATGGCTTGTAGCTTTGAAAGCAGTGTGGGCAATCAAGCAAGTAGCCTTAGGAATCCATTTCATTACAGTCTTGGATTTAGGAGTATAGTTGGTCTTCTTATGTTTGTAGATGTTATAAGACCGACCCAAGGGGTTAGATTTTAAGAGCTCCTTAAGTAAAGGATTATGATTCTGATTTTTGTACTTGATATGGTTGCTTTTAGGTTTTAAGGTTTGAAAAGACTTAGCCTTATTAGAATAGTTTTAATTTAGACTTTTCCCTTTTGAGTTTGAAGACTCCCCTTTCACAAATTTGGGTGGAGTATTCTTATGTTTAGGAGGAATACTTTTGTTGTAGCCCAATCCAGATCGATCGCCACATTTTCTGGATCTGGATAAGAGTTTTTCTAACTTAGGATCACCTTGGGCATACTTCCATGTGTCTTTTAAACTCAAAAGTGAAGAGACTTCAAGTTTATGTTTTTCATTTTCATATTTTAAGTTTTCAACTTGAGAGTTTTCTAAGTCGCACTTAGTTTTTTCAAAACAATCTGAAATGTGAGATTTTTCTAAAATAAGATTATCAAAATTTTCTTTAAGTTTTGAAAACTTTTCTTTTTGAAGTTTTAGTTTTATCGCAATTTTACAACTTTGCTTGTATAGGGCATTATAAGTATTTTGAAGATCTTCTTCATTTTTATGATCACTATTCAGATTTTCTTCACTAGTTGAATCATCATTATCTGAAAAAGTGAACTTGGCTAGAGTCATAAGGGCTTTAACTTCATTATCCGACTCGGTTTCAGAATATTCTGACTCAAAGGAGGTTTCAGAGCCAGAGGATTCATCCCAAGAAGCCAACATTCCTTTCCTTTTAGGTTTGTCCTTTTTAGGACACTTGTTTGCTAAATGCCCATATTCATGGCAGTTGTAACATCGACTGTCTTTTAAAGATTTCCAGGTTTTAGATTTAGATCTTTTCTTTTCATTAGGTTTTTGAAAATTAATGCTCATTTTACTTTTGAAAATCTTATAAAACTTTTTAGCTAAAAGGGCCATATCATCTTCAGAATTTTCTAAATCAGAATTACTATTATTTTTCTTGAGAAAAACATTTAGAAGATTTAAGGACGATTGATTTACCTTTAGGAGCTTTAAAAGTTAACTCATAAGTCTGTAATGAGCCAACTAATTCTTCTACCCTCATATTATCTGTATCATGAAGTTCCTGGATCGTAGTCACCTTTAAATTGAACCATTCAGGTAGTGAGCGTAGTATCTTTACACAGACTTTACTTTTTGGGATTCTATCACCCAGACCCCACGTAGAGTTGACAATGTCATTTAATCTTGTATAGAAGTCCATGAAAGTTTCACTTTCTTCTATACATATTTCCTCAAATTTGGTTGTGAGGATTTGGACTTTAGATTTCTTGACAATTGTTGTTCCCTCATGTGTCATTTATAAATTATCCCAGGCTTGCTTTGCAGTATCACAGGATATAATTCTTTTGAATTCATCTGGTGATAGTGCGCAAGTGATTGCATTTAGTGCTTTTGCATTAGCTCTACTCTCACTTTTCTGAAGAGTGGTCCAAGAAAAATAAGGTATAACTTTCATAGTTTTGGATCCGTCGGTACCAGCCACTTTAGTGGTAGGAGGGGTCCAATTAGTCACTGTGGCTTGCCACACGCTCTCATCCATGAATTTTAAGAAAATTCTGATCCTGACTTTCCAATAGGCATAATTGGAGCCATCAAATGGTGGAGGCCTAGTGACTGAAAGGCTATCAAAATTTGACATCTCAAATAGCTCAGATCGATTAGCTCAGGAAATTAATCCAAAAGAAATAATAATTAAAACGAGCTATTAGGCTCTGATACCACTTAAAAAGGCCGAGCTGAGAGTCCTAAAGGGGGAGGGGGGGGGGGGGGTGGGGAGGAATAAGACTATGCCAAATTTAAAAAATAAACTGTGAAATTAAACAAATATTAATAAAGATACCACTTAAACACTCCACAATGCGGAAATATAAAACAACCTCAAAAATCTAGTATTGAGAGGTTGATACAAACTTGGTTCTAAGGACAACCTGACACCAAAAACCAATGGTTTATAGCAGGACAACCTTACTAGAACGTGGGTGAGTATAAAAAACTCACTGAAGAGGACATAAAAGAAATAAATAGCAAAAAGAATAATTAAGCTATTACAACATTCCCACACTTGCATAAAAGAAATTACAACATTCTCCACAAATGAAAAAGGGAAATTACAACATCCATAAAATGAAATATTCAATCAATCACCACAATACCAGAAATTATAGTGGTTCGCTTGTGTGTACACCAACTGTTTAGAAAAACAGCCACACAACTACTCCACTCCTAATAACCTCACACAGTGGATATTAGTGTTCACTATGAAAATAGGTTTTTCAAGGTTCACCTAAAACCCTCACAATTGTGTCTTTTAAGTGGGCTTACACAATTCAAAAACCCCACACTTTGAGTTTTCTAGATCACCTCAGACAAACCAAAAGAAAGAGATTTTTCTGACACAATCTCAATGAAACCAAAATAAAGAATTTACAAAACTATAAAATACTTATCTGGATCTTCTCCTTTTGATGCAGCCCAGAAGAACCAATACGGAGGAAAAGTTCAACATAGATGTTCAATGTTCACACTCACTTATGAATAGGTTCTAAGTTCTAAATTGATTTTAAATTAAATCACCTTGGGCTAACTTGATTTGATTTTGATTCCAAGAAATGGAAATACAAGTATCCCCCTTTCAAATAAAATTGGAATGCAGAATACAAAATCAAATGCAAAAAGCTAATTAAAGAGAATATAAAATGAGCACTAAATAGCTTAAGAATATCACTAACTTATCTCTCAGAGCGGTGTATTGATTTTGCTTGAATTGGATACCAAACTCTGAAATTCATGTTCTATTTATAGGTGCAGAAATTGCATCTTCGACTGGTCCTGAGGTCAGCACGACTGGTCGTAGGACCAACAGATTTTTGAAAGCAGACCGTTCCACGACTGGTCGAAGGACCTGCTCGACCGGTCGAGTGGCCTCCATTTAGTTGTTATCCACGACTGGTCGTGTGGAACTCAATTTAGTTGCTAGAGTTTGAGTCGAGCCTGCAGGACTGGTCGAGCACAGGTCGAGCACTGTTCACACGACTGGTCGAGCAGTCTCTAGGACTGGCCGAGGCTCTAACAAAAAATCCTGAAAATTATAAACAAACTTGGGATTGGTTGAGGATTTCTTGGACTGGTCGAGCCAGTGCTAGGACTAGTGGAACATAGCTTAAGACTAGTTGAAAAATAGACTATACACTTATAAAATGAGCCAATTGAATTATGTATTCAAAATGACCTACCCTATGGTCAATCTAAGGTCTTTCATACCTTGTTAGTGATGTATGAACATTAAATCTTCTCTTACTTCAGTTGATAGTCGTTCTTTGAAGTTCACGAAGCTTGAGAGCTTGACATATGATGAAGCTTGAACTTGAGACTTTTGAAGCTTGAATATGACTAAATTGAAGCTTGAGCTTGAGGTTCAAAGTAAAGAACTTTGTCTTGACTTGGATGAATCTTGAACTAGTGAATCTTGAAAGTTGAATTCACACTTGATGTTGAGCTTGAACATGAACATGTAATCTTGCACTTGAAGTTCTTAAGGTAAGACCTTTGTTCTTGTACATGAGATGCACAGTCTTGAATATGTAGATGCGCTACACAAGACACATATTCCACCATTGTTGGATTTTTTGGACATCCCAAGCCCACCAAGTGAGCCACACATATCATTATAAAAAATAAGAGAAAAAGAGAGATAGAGAGAGAGAGAAGAAGGACATTCCGGCCATAGGGAAAGGGCTCTGCCACTATTGAGCCGTCCCAAGAACAATCACACCACACTTCTTCATTGATATAGGATTACAACATAGATCTGCATCATGCAAGTCCTATAATCAAGATAAATGGTTGGGATGCCATCCCAACCTTGATTCTAAAGTCTAGATGACCCTCTATGCTATGAATCCAAAGAAACCTCCATGATGGGGTCCATAGAGGGAAAACCCCATGCATGGGACATGCATGCATAAGATAGGTCATTTGGCCATATCCAAGGGATTGTGTAGGATCTCCACCATGATTGGTGGGTCCTACACTTCCCAAATGAAAGGAATAAGAAGATCTATACTAGAGAAATGAAATTACATATCTAGAGGAGCACCCACCTTGGATCTCCACCAAAACTATATCACCTAGCTCCTAGTGCTCCAAGGAAGCTATATCAATGGGTGAGATGGGATACAGATGGATGGTTTGAGAGGAATTAGAGGAGAAGGGGGCTGAAATGGAAGGGGCTGGTGGGGAGTCCCTATAACATCCCGGATTTTTGCCAACCTGGAATTAGACGTCCTTAGGCAATGGGTCAATCCTAATACCTGATTAACTTCTCAAACGTTCAATTCAAAGTCTCAAATCCCGTTTCAAACCATTTTCTTCACAAATCTTACCTTTCACCACCTTGTTCTTTCGATTTTCTCTAAGTACTTTCACCCTAGACACTATCTTAAACTAGCTAAGTATTATAACTTGGATCACTTTATATACAAACTACAAAGGCCCAGGTACCACCTCAGATAGAAATTACATAGGACTAAATCCTTTAGAAATTAGGCGAGAATTAGTTAGTGTTAAACTAGAGTGCCTGTGAAATTAGCACCAATCACTTTAAATACGATCTGCAAGACCCAAACCTTGTAAAATCATTGACGCTAAGTTACCCTAAAATCTAGGATCAATTTCATTACCCGGCTGCTCTCGGGAGCATCACGAAACACCGTATCAGATCTGGACCGCACGTCGGAGGTCCGATTAACACGAAGTTAAGGACTTAGGACCACCTTGCTGGGCTTGACAACCATCTCGAAAATCAAATCCAGATAGTGTCCCAGTGTAATTCGCTTGAGTCTGGAGCGAGGAGTGTGAAAACACTTGATTTTCTTTACAAATAAATATCTCAAATAGTAATCTGGCACCTCTCGCTTGCGGATCAGTTTTAAGCAACTAGACCATCAGAATCAGACTAAATTACACCCTCGGATCAGGAGAAATTTCATACACATATCCATGTACTCGGAATCTCTGATCGAGATCCACTAATCGTTGAACTGAAACTAGTCCGCCATTTGCGATCTGGAATCTCGACCGAAATGAAAACTTAACTAAACGTAGATCCAGTGTCGGTGAGCTTAAGTCCGACCTTTGGCTCAAGGAGGCCCGCCAGAAGTCCTCCGGTGAGCTGAAACTGACCCGCTTTGGTTATAACCTAAGTATACTTTAACCTGGAGTCTATTTCGGTGAGTTTTTAGGCTATATAAGGACCTTAAACCCTCTCCCATTGCAGCCATACGAATTTGAGAGAAACCCTAGAGAGAGAAGAGAGAAAAGAGAGAAACTGTGGGAGATGTGGGAGAATCTCCCTGCCTTGCTTCCCTACCGCTACACGTGTTCAACCACTCCATTCTAATCATTTTCCCAGCGATTCCGGCATCATTTCTAGGTAAGAAACCCTAACCCTAACCTGTTTTGGTGTTTTGATAGTTGTAGGTTATGAAATAGCTAAACTATTCCATTCTATAGGTCGCCAAACTGCCGAATACGGAAGCTTAGCAAACCTATCGTATTCGTTACGATTCTACGACAAAAGGTACGGACTTTAGGTGTATAGGTTATGGTCTTCAACGCTTTCAATGTCAGATAATGATAGATTCATGATCTGCATGCAATTGCACATGTACAAAGTGCTGTTTGTTTTCCACTTTGATTAAAGATGTAGAATATGGAATTTTACATATTCTAGGTATTCGTAGAAATACCGTATACGTATAAATTTTGGAAATGTGTTTGCCATGATTATTTGTTGTATGAATATATGGTATATGGATAAAATACTTATTTGGTGAAAAGATTCGCCCTAATACATGTTTGCTAATATACACTACGTATGTAGAAATAGTGTGTTGTAGAAAGTACCGTATATGTACATATTTTGGAGATGTGTTTGCCATGACTATTTGCTGTATGAACATGTTATATATGCGCAAAATACTTTCTTGGCGAAAGGATTCGTCCTAATACATATTTTACTAACATAAACTATGTATGTTGAAATAGTGTATTCTAAGTGTTTGTGAAAATGCTTGTGAAAGTAAGTGCTTGGATAATGGTGCCTTAAATAGGTGTTGAGATGGGATTCTCAACTACCTTCGAGACGTGCATGATTTCCTCCATGTGGTTATTTACTTTAACCGCTTACTTGTGAAACATATGTATTTGTATTCTTGTTTATATAGTGTTTTACAACATGCTTTATAACATGCTTTATGTTATGCTTGTTAACATGCTTGATTTACTTTGTCTATTATGCTTTACTCTACATGTTCTAAATAAGGATTGATTGAGTTTGGGACTATGTCTATAGTCCAGACAATCGGTACCAGACTTGAGATCGTGGTTGAGGATTCATGTTGCCACGTAAGATGTGTTCAACGAACCCGAGTCGTACTTCGGTTGGTGATAGTGGTTGGCCACACGAAATGCTTATGCGCTTCATATCGTTTAACTTGTTGTGCGCTCGAGCTAGCCGAGCTCGTCAAGTAACCCGATCTGTCTAATGTATGTTCACCATGTTTGGACGCTACTGCTTGAACCTAGGGTACCAAACTTACCAGTGAAATCCCTTTTAACCATGGTACCTTGATCCGCTAAGACTCATGAGACGGGCATGGTGGTATGGGACACCGTGGTCGAGCTGTCGGCCTACGCTGAGGCCATGTGCCTCCCCGTAGTGACCATTGAGCAACCAGACTCGTGAGCCGATTATGGTGGTATGAGACACTATATTTGAGCTGTCGGCCTACACTGGCGTAGCCTGGCTATGGTCTTCAGTCGGGTTACATCCGGGTCCCATTCTCAATAAGTGGACTGGTCGGGCTTCGAAAATAGACTGCCAGTTGGTAGGACGTTAGTGGAGTGACCTCGAGCATACTCTGAATTCCCGTAGTAACAGAGTATAAACTAGGCCTGTATTGATAAGGTGATAGGGGAGTGGTGCAACGATTCCGTGTAATAGCCCTAACAGCCTTTGCAGCGACCTAGAAACACACCATCGTATGAGATTGTCTAGGACTGACGACCCTAGAATGGATCATGTTTGGGAATGATACAAGGGAGGTACCTTAGTTTCCCAATCCTGCTGTTTGAATGACTAATAACAACTCGGTAATCATGCTCATCATGCATTGCATGTGCCTAGAAGATGTGGAGCACTGAGGAAAGCAAGCATGCCGCGAACGTAAGATGGTGTCGCATGAGGGAGTACGTCGGTGAGGGCATCCATCATGACTGCATTCATACTTGCATTAAAAGAGTAGTTAGGAGTGTTTGATTATACTGCTTTATCATTACTGCTTGACTGAATTGATAACATGTTAACCTATGCTTTATTGTTCCACTGAGTTAGCTACTCACTCCCACGATACGGGACGGTGTTCCGAACACCCACCAGACTTTATCTGATTGCAAATGGCAACGCTACTCCTGAGGCAGAGCCAGACCTTTATGAAGACAATGATGCTTATTCGTATATGTTGTGTGCTGACGGCTTCAAGTGAGCCGTGTCTTGATCGACGGGATTACAGGGATGTTGACTAGATAACACTACACCTTTGGTATAATTTAAAATTGTACTTGTACTTCATTAACCTGGTAACATTATCACACTCTGGAGACTCATCACTATTTTTATATATTTCATATATCTATCACAGTCTTCCGCTTGCAATTTAACTGTCTCTGGAGTATGATATGCTGTTTTCGCTTAATCTCACTCATGTTCAATGCACTAATTCAGACAACAATTCAATCATCATTCGTTTTGTTGCATAAGTGATGCGTTGGAACTCGGGAGTTGAGTTTATACTCGACCCCCGAATTTCAGGGCGTTACAAGATGGTATCAGAGCATGATTTAGATTAAACCGGGCCTGGGTTATGGTAACACGACGCACGCTGACACACTCTGAATTAGGAAGGGGGCGATAAAACCTAGAAACCATGTTCGAATCCCAAGTTTCGCCGACAGGTGAAACTATTCGGTAATTGAGTTCATAACGTATCTTTGGTCGCGTGAAACGACCTAAGTCGCTTCTAGGCAGTCAATCAATGGGTTTGAGTCGTTCCCTAGAAATGAATGTCCTTAGGTTGTGGGTCAACCACAACACCTTACACTTAATCTCAAAGCCTAAAACCCCTTTTTATCCAATTCCTTCAAAATCTCACCTTTCACCACCTTATTGTTCAAAATTTTCTTAGGAATTTCATATTAAACACTAAACCTAAAGTATAAATGATGAAGAACAATACTTAAACAAAAATTAACTGTAACTAGTAAATATATGAGTAAAATGGGTTTTATACCACTAATATTATGTAGTCTCATAAATTAAATAGGTTATTTGGATATATCAACTCCTTCTACCCCAAATCCATATATTGCATGTCAAATAACTCATCCCAGTTTGCAAGATACGTCCGTTTCAAGTTCACGGGGCAAAATCACCACCAAAACAGTCCAGGGGACCGTGGTGGAACCGCGGTCACCGCGGTCGACCGCGGTCCCGTTGGGTCGGGATGGTCGGGCCGGGGCTGGTCTGGGTCGGCTAGACCCCAGGACATGTGTGGGGTCCGCAGAATTGTGCAGGGGCCCCTATTTCATGTCCGTTTTGCCCTCTCTCTCTCAAACACCCCTCCAAGCTCTCCCTTTTCTTCAAAATTTATGTTTTCTCTCTCCAACCTTCCCTCCAATTGCCCATTCCATCATTTTCTATCACAACCTATACCCTTCCATCATTCACAGTAACCCCTACCTCCCTACCCTCTTCATTCTCTCTCATTTGGGCTCTTACATGCCCCATTTGAAGCTCCACTTCATGTAAGCACTCAACTCAACCCACCTCTTCTTCTTTCTTTTTCAAATCCTTGTCATTTGAGCCTTCACAACCTCTGTTGAGGCTCAAACTCGTGGAGAATCAGTAACCCCAGCCTTTTCTCTCTCTTTCCATCAACTTTCGTCGCTTTCCATGGTTTTTTTTTTTGAGTTGGTTACGGCCATTTTCTCCATCTCCACCATCCTTTCTCTCATGGGAAAGAGAAAGAGTGCCGCAGATGAAGCTGGGCCGAGTCGCCCAACCAGTTCAAGGAGAAGAGCTGGTGTTGAAGCTTTTGTTGTATTAGCTCGCATGCATCTTCTGTCATGATTCATGTAACTCTGTATCCCATGTATTGTGACAATTTTGGTACATGAAATGCATGAAGCTCCTTTTGTTATTGAAGGTGTAGGATGCTTGACAAGTTGGAAATGTACTTGACAATTGTGAGCTCCTTCCACCCCTTCACCATTACTCCTCTAAACCTATCTCTTACTCCTATCGGCCTCACCATTTCACACCCATATGAGCACAACACCTAGCCTTGTGTCTCATAACTTTCCAAACCCACAAATCCCATCTCACACTTTCCAACCCAAGGCTTATTTTTCAAAGCCTATGAAACTGATTTAAATCCCATCACACCCTCCTTCCAAACATGTCATGCCCAATCCCGAGGTGGGATTAGTACCACAATCCCTTTAATACAACTTAATACCAGTGGCCAAATAGGTCTCTTAGAGTTTTAGGACCTACAGTTGGTACTCGTAGATTTCAAAGGATTTGATAGTGTAAGAAATTCAATAAATTAATAATGTGAACCCTAGGACCCTCTTAGCTGGTGTAAGTATGTGTGTAGTGCTCGAGCATAGTTAAATTTAAGTTCGGGCGACTCAATTCCAATTAGGCAACTTTGACCCTAAGTGATAAAACCCTTTCTTGTATTAGAAATGAACTGAAATCATCTAGTGTATAAGAATAGACTTTGGATTACACCTAGAGGATACCATTACTCATAAATTAAGACTAGACTACCGGTTACATTAGAGAATGCCAGAGACCGATAGACTTAGTTAGGTTGGCTAATACACCTCTTTGATCTGGGTGGCGTAGCGAAAGCGTGGTGGACCCTACCCCACTGGCCCAGGATCGAATGGAATGGATTCAGACTGTGCGTAAAGATAGATCACTAACTAGGATCTGAATCTTCCTTAGAAATCCATTGTAGCAAACCATCAGGATATAAGCAAGGGATAAAGAAATAAGTTTTAGGGGGGGTAGACTAAAATGAACCAGGCTAGTATATACCCTACCACGAGTAGAAACTTGAAATCAATAAAACTTAGGCAAAAGAAATAATTAAATCTTTCCTTATTACCCTTAGGCAATTTCGGGGATGAAATTTTGTTTTAAGGGGGGTAGATTGTAACATCCCAGATTTTTGCCAACCTGGAATTAGACGTCCTTAGGTAATGGGTCAATCCTAACACCTGATTAACTTCTCAAACGCTCAATTCAAAGTCTCAAATCCCGTTTCAAACTATTTTCTTCACAAATCTTACCTTTCACCTCCTTGTTCTTTCGATTTTCTCTAAGTACTTTCACCCTAGATACTATCTTAAACTAGCTAAGTATTATAACTTGGATCACTTTATATACAAAATACAAAGGCCCAAGTACCACCTCAGACAGAAATTACATAGCACTAAATCCTTTAGAAATTAGGCGAGAATTAGCTAGTGTTAAACTAGAGTGCCTGTGAAATTAGCACCAATTACTTTAAATACGATCTGCAAGACCCAAAACTTGTAAAATCATTGACGCTAGGTTACCCTAAAATCTAGGATCAATCTCATTACCCGGCTGCTCTCGGGAGCATCACGAAACACCGTATCAGATCTGGACCGCACGTCGGAAGTCCGATTAACACGAAGTTAAGGACTTAGGACCGCCTTGCTGGGCTTGACAACCATCTCGAAAATCAAATCCAGATAGTGTCCCAGTGTAATTTGCTTGAGTCTGGAGCGAGGAGTGTGAAAACACTTGATTTTCTTTACAAATAAATATCTCAAATATTAATCTGACACCTCTCACTTGCGGATCAGTTTTAAGCAACCAGACCGTCAGAATCAGACCAAATTACACCCTCGGATCAGGAGAAATTTTATACACATATCCATGTACTCGGAATCTCCGATCGAGATCCACAGACCGTTGAACTGAAACTGGTTCGCCATTTGCGATCTGGAATCCTGACCGAAACGAAAGCTTAACTAAACATAGATCCGGTGTCGGTGAACTTAAATCCGACCTTTGGCTTAAGGAGGCCCGCCAGAAGTCCTCCGTTGAGCTGAAACTGACCCGCTTTGGTTATAACCTAAGTATACTTTGACCTAAAGTCTATTTCAGTGAGTTTTTAGGCTATATAAGGACCTTAAACTCTCTCCCATTGCAACCATACGAATTTGAGAGAAACCCTAGAGAGAGAAGAGAGAAAAGAGAGAGAAAGTGTGGGAGATGTGGGAGAATCTCCCTGCCTTGCTTCCCTACCGCTACACGTGTTCAACCACTCCATTCTAATTGTTTTCCTGGCGATTCCGGTGTCATTTCTAGGTAAGAAACCCTAACCCTAACCTGTTTTGGGGTTTTGATAGTTGTAGTTTATGAAATAGCTAAACTATTCCGTTCTATAGGTCGCCAAACTGCCGAATACGGAAGCTTAGCAAACCTATCGTATTCGTTACGATTCTACGACAAAAGGTGCGGACTTTAGGTGTATAGGTTATGGTTTTCAATGCTTTCAATGTCAGATAATGATAGATTCATGATCTGCATGCAATTGCACATGTACAAAGTGCTGTTTGTTTTCCATTTCGATTAAAGATGTAGAATATGGAATTTTACATATTCTAGGTATTCGTAAAAATACCGTATATGTATAAATTTTGAAAATGTGTTTGCCATGATTATTTGTTGTATAAATATATGGTATATGGATAAAATACTTATTTGGCGAAAAGATTCGCCCTAATACATGTTTGCTAATATACACTATGTATTGTAGAAAGTACCGTATATGTACATATTTTGGAGATGTGTTTGCCATGACTATTTGCTGTATGAACATGTTATATATGCATAAAATACTTGCTTGGTGAAAGGATTCGCCCTAATACATATTTTACTAACATACACTATGTATGTTGAAATAGTGTATTCTAAGTGTTTGTGAAAATGCTTGTGAGAGTAAGTGCTTGGATAATGGTGCCTTAAATAGGTGTTGAGATGGGATTCTCAACTACCTTCGAGACGTGCATGATTTCCTCCATGTGGTTATTTACTTTAACCGCTTACTTGTGAAACATATGTATTTGTATTCTTGTTTATATAGTGTTTTACAACATGCTTTATTACATGCTTTATGTTATGCTTGTTAACATGCTTGATTCACTTTGTCTATTATGCTTTACTCTACATGTTCTAAATAAGGATTGATTGAGTTTGGGACTATGTCTATAGTCCAGACAATCGGTACCAGACTTGAGATCGTGGTTGAGGATTCATGTCACCACGTAGGATGTGTTCGACGAACTCGAGTCATACTTCGGTTGGCGATAGTGGTTGGCCACACGAAGTGCTTATGCGCTTCATATCGTTTAACATGTTGTGCGTTCGAGCTAGCCGAGCTCGTCAAGTAACCCGATCTGTCTAATGTATGTTCACCATGTTTGGACGCTACTGCTTGAACCTAGGGTACCAACTTACCAGTGAAATCCCTTTTAACCATGGTACCTCGATCCGCTAAGACTCATGAGCCGGGTATGGTGGTATGGGACACCGTGGTCGAGCTGTCAGCCTACGCTGGAGCCATGTGCCTCCCTGTAGTGACCATTGAGCAACAAGACTCGTGAGCCGATTATGGTGGTATGGGACACTATATTCGAGCTGTCGGCCTACACTGGCGTAGCCTGGCTGTGGTCCTCAGTCGGGTTGCATCCGGGTCCCATTCTCAATAAGTGGACTGGTCGGGCTTCGAAAATAGACTGTCAGTTGGTAGGACGTTAGTGGAGTGACCTCTAGCATACTCTGGATTCTCATAGTAACAGAGTATAAACTAGGCCTGTATTGATAAGGTGATGGGGGAGTGGTGCAACGATTCCGTGTAATAGCCCTAACAGCCTTTGCAGCGACCTAGAAACACACCATCGTATGAGATTGTCTAGGACTGACGACCCTAGAATGGATCATGTTTGGGAATGATACAAGGGAGGTACCTTAGTTTCCCAATCCTGCTGTTTGAATGACTAATAACAACTCGGTAATCATGCTCATCATGCATTGCATGTGCTTAGAAGATGTGGAGCACTGAGGAAAGTAAGCATGCCGCGAATGTAAGATGGTGTCGCATGAGGGAGTACGTCGGTGAGGGCATCCATCATGACTGCATTCATACTTGCATTAATAAATAAGAGTAGTTAGGAGTGTTTGATTATACTGCTTTATCATTACTGCTTGACTGAATGATAACACGTTAACCTATGCTTTATTGTTCTACTGAGTTAGCTACTCACTCCCACGATACGGGACGGTGTTCCGAATACCCACCAGACTTTATCTGATTTCAGATGGCAACGCTAGTCCTGAGGCGGAGCCAGACCTTTATGAAGACAATGATGCTTGTTCGTATATGCTGTGTGCTGACGGCTTCAAGTGAGCCGTGTCTTGATCGACGGGATTACAGGGATGTTGACTAGATAACACTACACCTTTGGTATAATTTAAAATTGTACTTGTAATTCATTAACCTGGTAACATTATCACACTCTGGACACTCATCACTATTTTTATATATTTCATATATCTATCACAGTCTTCCGCTTGCAATTTAACTGTCTCTGGAGTATGATATGCTGTTTTTGCTTAATCTCACTCATGTTCAATGCACTAATTCAGACAACAATTCAATCATCATTCATTTGTTGCATAAGTGATGCATTGGAACTCGGGAGTTGAGTTTATACTCGACCCCCGAATTTCAGGCGTTACAGTCCTACCCTCTCTTGCTAGGGAGAAATGGAAATGAGAAGAGAGAAAATGATAGGGAGAGAAGAGAGAGGGGAGAGGTGTAGGAAAACCATCATTGCAAATGGCTAGAAAAGAGCAACCATGATGGTTTCTCTCTAGGGAAGGGTGGCTTGAATAAAGAGCTCATCATGAGTTAGCAAAAGAAGACCTAAATGGTGGCTATATACTAGGGATGGGTAGTGTTAAGGATGTGGGTAGTGTGAAGATGAAATCTTAGGTGGTGTGGGTAGTGTGTGTTGAAAATTGAGCAAATGGGTAGGTAATCTTGGGAAAACGTGCATATCTCTCTAGGTGGGCCACATGATCATGATAAAAGGGCTAGAAATGAAATGCCTACAACTTATGATCTACAATCAGATAGATGCACGGGACGCGACATCGGTAACCGCAATGACGATGCAAACAAGATGGTATAGGTTTTGGGTTGATTCGGGTTGGGTCAATGTGACCGGACTTGAGGATGACCGCAAGCACTATCCGAGGGTCGCTGGTCACTGGGATTCGACCGATAGGACCGTGGGATTGAGAGAAATGAAATGCACATACACACACATGCACTCGGGTCGGGTCTTACAATGTGATGATGAAGAAGAGGAGGAAGTACCTGCATCACCAAAAGACACGTTTATGGACGATATATTTGCTAAGCTCGATGAGTCAGATGATCTTGAAGATCTAGACTATCAACCTTCTCAGGTCGATGATCGGCTTAAATCATTAGAGGAGAAGGTTGAGTCTTTACGTGTCTCACAAGACAGTTTGGTTCAAACTCAAAAATCATTTATGAAGTACATGAAAAAGTACTTCCACCGTATTGCGAAGAGTTTGCACTAGCTTGATCCCTCCATGCCTGCTCCTTCTTCCTCTGGATTTGATTGAGTACCTTTCATTTTACTTTTATTTATATGGGGCTGTATAATGTTAATTTTACATGGTTTTCTTGATAACTCTTTTTAACTCTGCTTAGATGATTATTCCCTTCGACAATCTAATATGCTACTTCTTATGATTTTCTACATATTTTTGTGATTATTCATATGCTTTACTTAATAGTTACCATCCTTCTTCCCTTGTCAACTTATGACAAAAAGGGGGAGAGATTTGAAACATGGAATGAATATATGATGCATGTATGTGAATGATTGAAATGTAGAGTTGAAACAATTGGCATAAATGATTGAAATATTTTGAATATATGTTATGATGCATGTGAATTGGGAATAAGTATGTTATATTGCTTGGAGAATGCTTGGAATGGTTATTTCAACAGGGAGAGTACAACTTGAGGGGGAGTACAAATTTTTGCAATCTTCAACTACATCATGAGTACAAGAATACAGGGCTACATTTGGATTCTTGTAATACTAAGTGTTTTATCATGAAATTGATAAAGGGGGAGATTATAAGTGTTATTATGTTTAAACTACATTTTACATCTGGTTTGTCAAATTTCGTCTTGTCAAAACAACTTAGCAAAGTGATCTTCAAGTCCAGCTCATGTTGAAGTTCAAGTTAAGCTCATGATCAAGTTCAAGTTCAATATCAAGTTCAAACTCAAGCTTAAGTTGGAGGCCAAGCTAGATCTACTAAAAGTTCTATTAGAAGATGAAGATCCTTTGAAAAATTTAAGTTTCTAATCCTATGAAGTTCAGTCCATACAGGTATTTTAAACCCTAGAAAGACCTTAGGTTTAGGTGCTTTAAAAACATATTTAAAATTGGATTTTTATACTTATAAATGATTGAGTTTCGACTAGCCTAAGTTTTAGCTTGACCGGTCTAAGCGTTTCTCGAGTAGTCCAAGCACCGACCGAAGTGTAACAGATTTTCTGTTGAATCTTCGACCAGTCGAGTGGACGCCTCGACTAGTCGAAGGACCTCCTTTGACCAGTTAAAGGTTCCTCGACTCGAAGTCCAACAACTGAAATCAGTTCAGATTCAGCTTGTTCGACCAGCTGAAGAGCTTGTTCAACCAGTTGAATGTCACCTTTGACCAGTCGAATAGGTCCTTCGACCAGTCGAAGATCTATTAGATCTTATCCCGCTCGAAATTGAAAATTTGTTGGAATTGAATCTGGTGCTTAGGCAAGTCGAAGACTGCCTTAGACCAGTCAAAGGAACAAAATCTCTGCCTATAAATTGAGGTTCTTTCTCAATTTGAAAATACAATTCAAGCATATCAAAGTTCTTATTCAAAGAGAGAGAAGCCTCATTTATTGTTAAGCTATCAAACAATATTTATAATATTTTTTATAGTTTTTTTTTTATTAATTCCTTTATCTCAAAACTCTACCATTCTGATTCTAAAAAGTGTGTTTACTCTTATTGAGATTTAAGGGAATTAATGCAAGTAGCCTTTGGTTTAAACTTAATTAAAATCAAATAGAACCCTGGACCTTTTTCTATTAGACTGAACATTGAACATTCATTATCCAAGAAAAGCGTTCTATGACTACAGCTTCTTCTATGGTGAAGATAGGTATTCTTTTATTTATTTATTTATTTATTTTACTTTGTATTTGGTTTTTCTGAGATAGTCAGAAAATCTCAGTGTTGATTTGTTTGAGATACTCAGAAAATCTTAGTGAGGGGTTTCTTTATTTGTAACAGCCCGTTAAAATCACAACTGTATCAGGTTTTAAGATGACCCTGTGAAAACCTTATTCATAGTGAAAGCTTAGATTACGTGGTCAATAATTTTAGGAGTGGAGTAGGTGTGGCTATTTGAGAACAATTGTTGACACACCAAACCACTATAATTCTTGGGGTTGTGGTGAATGTTTTTATTACTTTTGTGGTGAATGGTTGTAATTTCTTTTATGCAAAAGTGGTGAATGTTTGTAAATAGATAGTTTTATTTACTCTTACTCAGTTTGAGATTTTGATTCTTATCATATTCATGAAATAAGGTTGTCCTACCTAACTTGTTTGGGTGAAGGTCCTACGAATCAGTTTGAATTAATGTTTTAATACTAGTGCAATTGAGATCTTTGATTTATTTACTTATTCAACATTTTATTCAAATATTTGGCATAGTCCTAATCACCCCCCTATATGACTTCTTAAGCTCACCTTTTCAAAGAGTAGGAATTCATCTAAGTTTCTCTCTAGTCTTGGTGCGAATTACAAGGCGTTGGGAACTACATATAAATCTACTCACAAAGAAAGTTTGAAAAATCTAATTCAAACTATACAAGAGGACGATAAAAAGCTATCTCCGCTTTCTGATTTGGGAGAAGTGAACGAGTACATATATGAAGAATTGTATAACAGCTCGAGTTCGGCAAATGAATCTCCTTTACAATAGTAAACTAGTAATTAGTCTTCAGTTTATATATTATTTTATATTTTCTGCTTTATTGTGCTATTAAATGTTATGTAGTACAATTATAACTTTAACTCAATACTTCCGAGTTCTGACATCGAACTTGATCTCATCTCAAAATCTAAACTCGAACTCAATTTCAAAAACTCGAAAACTATAACTCAAACTTGGCTCAAAAAATCGAACTCGAACTCGACTTGAAAGCTCAAGCTCTCGAACTGTTCCGATCTACTGACCGAGCTGTGTCGAGCTGGACATGATGACTCGGTCACTGAGCCGAGTCGAACATGAGTTGGGCGTGCCTACTGACCGAGCCGAGTTGAGCTGAGGCCAGCTCAACTCGGTGTACACCCCTATCCACCTGTAGCTCCCCTTGAGAAATATACCAAATACTATGCCATCCAAATATATTCTCAAGTATATTCACAAGCATTCATAAGATATAATCCATGAATTTTCAATTTCTTCATATTTCACATGCATTCATAAAATCATTAGAATTAAAAATCATTATTAGCATCATCATTATCACAAATGCATGTGTATCATTTAGTTCTCCCCCTTTTTTTCATAAGTTGACAAAGGAAGATATCATAAAAAAGAAGCATTATCAGATGATAGATGAATGAAATGTAAGAATGTTATCAATGCAAGTTAAAAGAAGCATAACATCATATAAAAAATAATAGACACTGTATACAATAGTGTATAAAATAGTGTATCAAGTCACACCAAACCATCAATATATAAAGTCATTACAGACCCAACAATAACAAAAAAAATAATCTCACTCCAGCTCAGAAGAGGATGGAGCAGGCATCGTAGGATCATTAATTCTCAAACTCCTACTAAATCTATGAAAGTACTTTTTGATGTACTTTATATTATTTTTCTAAGTTTGGACTAATGATTCTTGAGATACTTGCAAAGCATCCACTTTCTCTTCTAATGCTGACAACCTCTCATGAAATTGAGAGGGGTGATAGTCTGAGTCAGTTGTATCTTCAGAAGCTTCCAAGTTATAAAAAATGTCATCCATATTAATATCTTCTTCCTGAGTTTCTTCCTGATTGCCTCTTTGTTCAGGAAGGAGAGTTAGCCGCATTATATTAAGATTTGCATTTTTGAATGGTAGTTTGGATTTCGGTGCTTTAAACAAAGGAATTTGAACACGATATTATAGTGCAAGGGAAGACATAAGGTGTCCAAATGGAATCGAGCCATGTTTGGGATGTATTCTATATTGAATAATCATATAATAGATCAAGGAAGGTAAACAAATATGAACGCTTATGGCGACAGCATGAACAAATTTAAGCATAAAGGGAGAAAAGATCAATCTTATCCCGTGCGCTTGGATAGATAGAAGTGAAGATGCGATGAAGGAGGTGGTATTTGAGAAACAATTTATTAGTAAGGCATTATTAGACCTCCAGCCAGTATTAAAGCCATAACTCAAGCATCAAGAACTTTATTTGTATATGTCTATAGTCGAGTTGTAACAATGAAATTCTGTAAAACTTGAGTTATATGTACTGCCTACGGTTTGTTAGGTGTTTTGTCATGTAATTGACAAAGGGGGAGATTGAAAGTGCTCTTGTTTGTTAATATATGTGAATGTTGAGTCCGTGTGTCAAGTGAGCCCCATATGAAGACCATAAGACCAAGACTCATTAAGTTGAAAAAATTTGAGTGCGCTTTACAAGCATATTAAGCCTCACTTCCCAAACCAAACCCTATCAAGTAAAAGACCCACTTGGAATAATCTAAACTTGTCCAAAAATATCTTTGTAAAACCCTTGATAAACTTAGATTATAGTTTGTTTAAAGCCTATAAAAGAAAAATAGAAAATTTTCATGTTCCGTCGATTGCAATCGAGCAGCTTCGATGGCATCGAAACAGAGGCATGTCAGTCTCGTAACCAACTGTGAAAAACCTAGATATATTCGATGGAATTGAAGGCAGTTCGATGCAATCGAAGCTTAAGTTTTGATGGCATCAAATGCATTTCGATGGCATTGAATGCAACAAGCTTTTAAATACTTTAAGTATACTCGATGCAATCGAATCACTTTCGATGGCATCGAAGTAAGTTAGTCGTTGGCATCGAACATAGTTTAATAGGATCGAAAAGAGGACCAGTTTGTCAAGCAAGCTTATAAGGAAAATCATATATTTTTGATGGCATCGAAAGCCATTCGATGACATCAAAATAAAATTTTGATGACATCGAAATATGGACCAAAATGTCCATAGTGTTTTTATAGGAAAATTTATTTTTCACTCGATGGCATTGAAAAAGTGCTCAATATGTCTAGTAACTAAGTGATATTTTTAAAGGAAAATCCCGATGGCATCAAACCATCTCTCGATGACATGGAAGGGCCCTTCGATAGCATCGAAGGATGTTCGATGGCATCAGACAAAATCTGTTATGCACTTATTTGAAAATCATAGTGCAGAGACAAATTTCTGCCCATTTTTTTACTATTAGGATTTGACTTTATATAAATGCTTAGGTTGCTTCTTGGATTTTTGAGCGAGTATTGAAGAGAACTTTGAGAGAGTTTGTTGGTGCACAAAAAGTGTAGACTCCCAGTCCTAGAATTATGCATTTGTAGACTCTCAGTCCTAAAATGCCGCATTTGCAGACTTCTCAGAGAGCTGTTGTCAGGCTTGTGTCCTAGTACTGTTCTATTCCGGAGGATCCCGCGGTCCTCCTGGTCGAATTCTGGCAACCCGCGACCTGTAGATACCGTTTGCGCTCGATCAACTCAAGACCTATGCCATTGCGACGTGCCATCACCACAGTTCCGACGCCACATCTTGTGCGCCAATTCGATGCTTAGATTGTGAGATGTGGCCCGCGCTCTATCCCTATAGTGGACCACATGTTGCAGCGCCGTGAGATTCCAGATATATTGCATTCCCTAGGAGTCATCATGAGGGTGATGTCATCTTAGGCTACTAGCCTAGGGATGACATCATCTTATCCCATGCTTGCTAGGCTATCATGAGAGCATGCCTTACACACACAATCATTACCTAGAAGCAATCATTTCTCTCTCTCTCTCTCTCTCTCTCTCTCTCTTATCTCTCTCTTTCCCTCCCTTTATTCTTCATTTCTCATTTCCTAGCAAGAGAGGCTTGGACTCCATGACAGTCCCTCCATTTCCAGCCCTCTTTTACCTTTAGTTCCCCATATCCAACCATCAAAAAGCCATCTCAACCATAGAAATCCCTTCCTTTGGAGCTCTAAGACCCTAAGGTGGAAGAAGAAGTTGAAGATCCAAGGTGGGTGCATGTTTAGGAATAGATCTTTCCTTCCTTTCTTAGATCTATGGTTTTTAGTGCATGGGAGCATGTAGGACCCACCAATCAATGGTGGAGATCCTACTTGATCCCTTGAATGTGGCCAATAGCCCATCCTTGTTGCATGCATGATCCATGATGCGGCCATTCTCCATGGACCCCATCATGATGTTTTGATTTAATCCATGGCCCTGATAGGTCATTTAGACCTTGATTTCATGGTGGGGATGGCATCCCCACCTCAATTTTTTTTTTTTTTTTTTATGTAGGGCCATGCAATGTATGGGGCCCATGTATAGATCTCGATGTATGGTTTTGATGTGATCGGAGGGGCTCATAGTGGCAGAGTCCCCTCCCATGGCCGAATCTCTCTTCTTCTCTCTCTTCTCTCTCTCTCTTGATCCCTTGCATGATGGTCCACCTAATGCATGTTGCTGTCAAAACATGGGACGCCCGCACATCCAGATTTTTGGGCCAGTTTGCTACCCATTTTCGGGTCAATTTGGATGGGGGAAAACACAAGGATCAACGTGATTTTTCGGATGGGTGGCCAACCCACGTGGACCCCTTGCATGATGTATATGTTTCATCCATGCCGACCGCCTGTAGGGCCCACCTTGCTGATGTCCATCAGCTGGCTAGACGGTCCATCACTGCTGGTACCATCCAGCAGGCCTGTACGAATAGAAAACATAAATATCTGCTTTATCCCAAGCTATGGTGGGCCACACGTGTGAACCCACCTTGGTGTATGGTTTTCATCCTCACCGTCTAGCTGCAAGATGGTAGGACTCCACCATAATATATGTGTTTTATTCACACTGTCTGTCCATTTTCTAGGAGTGGAACTCACCCTACACGTGTTGAACGTGTAGGGGTGGTGCCCACCTTGAGATATGTGTTGTATATTCACACCATCCGTCCCTAGACAGTGATTTGGGTGGCCACCTTGAAGAATGTATTATACATCCACACCGTCCAGCCTGCTGGACAGTGGGACTCACCTCGATGATATGTGTTATATCTGCACCGCCCAGTCCCTGGGTGGTGGGGTCCACCATGATGTGTGCATTGTATATCCAGACTGTCCAGCGGTGGGGCCCTGACCCTGACGTGATGTATGTCGTCCACTTATGCAACCCACCGTGATGTATGATGTATCCACGCTGCCTGTCCGTTTGGACAAGCCTGGATGAAGGAAAAATGTAAATATCAGTTTGTTTCAAACTGTGGTGGGCCACTCATGTGGACCCACTTGCTATATAAGCAGGGCTCACTAGCCATATGTGCAGGGCCCACCTTATTGTATATACAGGCTGCCCATCTGTTGTTCCTGGATTATGGGCTGCCCCATTATGCCCAATGTCATGTATGTAAGGCCATATGATGGGGCCCAATGTGATGTATATAGAGCCCATGTGATGAGGCCCAATGTGATGTATATGTGGCCCTTGTGCTAGGCCCAATGTGATGTATATAAGGCCCATGTGTGAGGCCCAATGTGATATACGTGAGGCCCTTATGATGAGGCCCATTATGATGTATATGAGCCCTTGTATGAGGCCCAATGTGATGTATGTGAGACCCATGAGTGAGGCCCAATGTGATGTATGTGAGGCCCAATGTGATGCATGTGAGGCCCAATTGAGTTATGTGAGTCCACTATTATAAGACCCAACCCGAGTGCGTGTGTGTGCATGTGTGTGTATGGGTGTGCATTTCATTTCTCTTGTTCTTGTGGTCCTACCGGTCGAATCCCGGTGACCCGCGACCCTCGGATAGTGTTTGCAGTCATCCTTAAGTCCGGCCATGTAGGCCTGACTTAGATCGATCCAAAATCTATGCCATCTTGTTCGCATCATCGTTGCGGTCCAATGTCGCGTCTTGTGCGTCCATCCGATGTGTGGATCATAAGTTATGTGCATCTCATTTCTAGCCTTTGATCATGATCATGTGGCCCACCTAGTGTAGAGAGTGAAAAGGCCAAACTAAAGTCCAAGAGGGGGGTGAATAGGATTATGCCAAATAAAAATTAATAAGCAGAATATAAACAATAAGATAGCCAAATGAATTGCAAATAACCAAAGGAAATAACAACCTAAAAAATTGAGTATTGAGAGGTTGATACAAACTTGGTTCTAAGGACAACCTGCCACAAAAAACCAATGGTTTATGGCAGGACAACCTTACTAGGACGTGGGTGAGTACCAAAAGCTCAAATTGAAGAGGATATGAAAGAAATAGAAACTAATCTATTACAACATTCACCACACAATGCTAAAATGTAAAGATTACAACATTCACATCCACAAATACATCCCACAATCTTAAATCATAAAAAATAAAGAAATAAACCACACATCCACCAAACATAAAGAATTATAGTGGTTCGCTTGTGTGTACACCAACTGTTAAACAACAGCCACACAACTACTCCACTCCTAATATCCTCACATAGTGGATAGTAACGTTCACTAAGAAATAGGTTTTTCAAGGTTCACCTAAAACCCTCACAATTGTGTCTTTCAAGTGGGCTTACACAATTCAAAAATCCCACACTCTGAGTTTTCTGGATCAACTCAGACAAACCAAAAGAAAGAGATTTTTCTGGCAAAATCTCAAATAAACCAAAAGAATAAGATTTACAAAATAGTAAAATACTTATCTGGATATTCTCCTTTGTTGCAGCCCGATAGAACCAATTCGGATAGAAGTTCAATCGTAGATGTTCAATGTGAAATGGTTCTAAGTTCTAAATGGATTTTAGATTAAATCACCTTGGGATAGCTTGATTTCATTTTGATTCCAAGAAATGGGAAAATTTCAATCCCTTCTTCAAATAAGATTGGAATATAGAATACAAAATTAAATGCAAAAATCTAATTAAAGAGAATATTAAATGAGCACTGAATAGCTAAAGAATAACACAAACTTATCTCTCATAGTGGTGTCTTGATTTTGCTTGAATTGGATACAAAACTCTGAAAATCGTGTTCTATTTATAAGTGCAGAAATCGTTCACTCGACTGGCCCAGAGGTCGGCTCGACTGATTGAAGGACCAACAGACATTTGAAATTTTGAGCGTGATAAGATCAGGCCGTTCCACGACTGGTCGAAGGACCGGTTCGATTGGTCGAGTGGCCTCCACGACCGGTCGAGTCCTGTCCACGACTAGTCATGTGGGACTCATTTTAACTGGACTTTGAGTCGAGCCTGCTGTACTGGTCGAGCACAGGTCGAGCACTGTTCACTCGAGCGGTCGAGCAGTCTGCAGGACTGGTTAAGGCTTTAACCAAAAATTCTGAAAATTATTAACAAACTTAGGACTGGTCGAGGAATTTCTTGGACTGGTCGAGCCAGTGCTAGGACTACTCGAACATAGTCTAAGACTAGTCGAAAAACAGACTATGCACTTATAAAGTGACCCAATTAAATTATGTATTCAAAATGACCTATCCTATGGTCAATCTAGGGTCATTCATACCTTATAAGCGATGTTTGAACATTGAAACATCTTTTGCTTCCGTTGATTGTTGATCTTGACAAACATGAAGCTTGTTATCTTGACGAACATGAAGCTTGAATTTGAAACATTTTGAAGCTTCAACTTAAAGTACTTTGAAACTTGAATTTGTAACCTTAAGAAGCTTAAACTTGAAATATCTTGAAGCTTGAGCTTGAGGTACTTGAGTTGTATTTCACCTTGAGCTTTGAGTACCAAAGTAATGACTATTGTCTTGACTTAGATGGAGCTTTGAAAACTTGAACTATCAGTTGATGTTGTACTTGAATTCTAATGCTTGAATATCAAAACGGAACACCTTGTAATGGATCATCTTGAGCTTATATAAGAATTGTATTTGACATGAAGATGAGCTACACAAGATAGAAAATCCAAGAGGTTTCGACACTACTAAATTTGACAATTAATAGGAGCTAGAAAACATAGCACTTACGGAGAGCACGTTTTTCAAGGTGGCCACCTTCTTTTGTACAAATTCCAATATACACCACCCATACACTACCCAAAACCCCATCTTCTCCACTACTCATCTCCCACACACTGCCCATCCCTACTCTTAGCCTAGCAGCATAGTTTATATCACTATAGGCTATGATGACTTCTCTTATCTAGGAGAGAGAGTGATGATTGCACTCCTACACCCTCTCTCTCTCTCTCTCTCTCTCTCTCTCTCCCCCTCTCATTTCTCCCTTTCCTATTTTCTTTCTTTCCCTAGCAAGAGGTGGGACGTCCATACCTTCTTCCATTTTCCAGCCATCCTTCTCCCTTCTCTCTCCCAATCCCACCTTCTAATCCTCATCACCACCATTAGAAGCCTTCCTTTGGAGCTTGGGAGCTAACCCTTGAAGTTTGGAGGAAGATCTTGAAAGTGGGTGATGTATATGGTGCTTCTCCCTTATTTTCTTCTTACATTTCCTTTCTAGAATATTTGGTAGTATGTAGGACCCACCAATCAATGGTGGAGGTCCTACATCACTCCATGATGAGAGGCCAAAGGCCTATTTCATGCATGCACATTTCCATGGTGGGTCATTCTCCATGGACCCACCACGATAGATTTCTTGATCTAGAATTTTGTTTGGTCATCTAGACCATTGTATGCATATTAGGGATAGCATCAGCAACTTCTTTGGGTTGTAAGATCACATGCATGCATGATCCATGAAGGATGTATGTGTGATTGTAATGGTGGAGGATTTATAGTACCGGAATCCTCCCCTATGGCCGTTGATCTCTCTCTCTCTCTCTCTCTCTCTCTCTCTCTCTCTCTCCCTTTCTCTCTATTTCTTTCCTCTATTTTTCTCCTGATGATTGGTGGCCCACTGATGTGCCACAAACATCCCAGACCCTTAGATTTTTGGGACGTCCAGGCCCACTAGGTTGGACGTCCCTACGCATGTTGTATGCATGGGTTGGATGACCTCAAATGCTTAATTTTCTTAGAGATCTTTGATTGAGAATGAGTCTTAAAAATTTTTTCGTCCATCTAGGTAGACCCCACTTATATTATTTGAGCATTAATCCCCTTGGATATTTTTCTATGGGCTAGAGATGGACAGCATATGTTGCTGTCCAAATTTCAAACTCATTGGATGAATGATTTTGGACCAGATTTTGGGACTGTTTGGGGGACTTTTCTTACCCATCAAATATACTTTTCTGAAAGGTGGGGATCCCATCTTGATGTCCCCTAAATTTCATCCCCATCTGACCTTCATTGAGGTCCTAAAGGTGTGGCCCAAGTGAGGTGGACATTACTGGATTTTCTGCTGTAAATTTCAGCAACATTACAGTTTGGAAAACTTAAAATGTAAAATAGTTTTTGAATAGGTGGACCACTTTGGTGGACCCTAACTTGTACTATACATATGTGGAGATGTTAAAATCAATTTTTCCCAATTTTTGGAGACCTTGGGCCCACCCCATTGGGTGCTCAAAACAGGGTCAATGATAGTTTCTGCTCTAACCAGATTTTTGGGCAGGGAGTTTTCTTTTAATTCAATTAAATACTTTCCTAATTTAAAAAAATCTGAAATTTTTCCAGGGGGTGGCCCACCCATGATAGGAACCACCTACCAAGTTTCGAGGCCAACGGACCCCTGAGTGATTTTCGACGATGGATGGACCGCCCACCAGGCTGGACCCCCAAGCTGGGACGTCCAGCATGGGCTGGCCGTCCACCCTCCATTTGGCCCACCTTGATGTATGGTTCTATCCATGCCGCCCCTACATATTTTGGCCCACATGGTCATGGCCCACCTCCCAGTGGGATGTCTATATGTGGGGCCCACTTTGATGCCTTTTAGGGTCAACTGTCCAGGCCCCCATGACCGTCCACCCAAGGACGCCCAAGCCTGCTGCTGCTGGACCTCCAGTCCAGCAGCATGACCCACTTGATATATGTGTTGTATCCACTCCCTTCCTCTGGTGGGACCCATTGTGATATGTATGGGTCACCAGGCAACAAGAACTTCACTTAAAATAAATTATTGCTGGACTCCAGCAGGCCAAGAAAGTGGATGGGCTGGAATTTCAGTAATAGGCCCAAAGTTGCGGCCCATAATTGTATGTTTTGAGGCAGCATGGCCCACCAGATTTGGGGATGTTTGCACACACATCTTGCCCTATTTTTTCATCATGTTTTGTGCTTAATTAGTGTACATTTGTGGCCCACCCCAGTTGGGTTTTTATTAGATCAATGTTCATAGTTATTTATTGGATTTTCTAGGACCATTGTCCTGGGACTTTCTAAGTAGGTCCCTTGACCTTTGGGCCTATATTTTTCTACTTATTGTGATGGGTTTGTGGGCTATAATATGCAAGTAGTTGGGCCCTTAGTTACCTATCAAAATAACCATTGTACTTGGGCCAAGTTGTGAGGCCTAACTCACTTGAATTCAGTATAAAGATTGCCCTTATGGTTGGATTACTGGGCTACCCATTAGGCCCACCACAATATGTTGGTTTATGAACTTTATGGTTGGGCCCAAACCTTGCTTGAGGGCCCACCATATTGCCTATGTGTTGGGCATGGTGTATAGCCCACTAGGCCATGGATTGCTTAGGCCTTGGGCCTTGTTTCTTATTCGAGTAGTGGCGGGCTACCTTTTGGGACCCAGTTGAGGTTGGATGTCCTCCTTGGTGGCCCTAAGGTAGGCCCATGAGTTGCTATGGGTGGTTTAAGGCCCACCATAGGCCCTCGTTAGGACCGCTTATTCCTTTAGGCTTATATATTGCCCTCCTTAGCTTTGTGGGCTACCCCAAAGTATTGGGCCCCTACTAGAGGATTGTTCTTTAGAGTATCTGTCTATATACCTAGACTTAGTCCCTCCTTGGGAAGGAGGAGTGTATTCCGCGTCATCTTCGCCATGTGGCGCATCTAGTTCATCCTTATGACCCATATGCATCATGGTGTGATTGGATTACATTATGTGTGCTCATTGGGCTGATATGATAGAGGGATGGAGTTCCCCTCTTGTGCACATTGAGTGCTTGGATCTAATGCATGATTGGTATGCGTGATTCATGCATTTAGCATCACATCTCATGGATATTATTGCTCTTGCTTCATCATGGCCTTGCCTCCACAGTGGTATTCGTGGATGGCCATATGTGGACACCGAAAATATATCATTTAAGCATTTGGGGTGCATAGGATATCCCTGGGTGAAAGCCCCTAAACCTTTAAGGTACCTAGAGGATGCCTTAACGCCGTGACAGAGTGAAAATTTTGAGAGTCCAAGTGCCTTACGCCGTTAGGCCGCGTCTCCCACTGTCGTGTAGTCGGTTGAGATGAGATGTGGCCTTATCCGCCTGAGTGAGTGGGCATTACTAGGTTGAGTCTGACCAGCTTATGAGTGGGTCCGATACTGTAACATCCCGAATTTTTACCAACCTGGAATTAGACGTCCTTAGGCACTGGGTCGCTCCTAACGTCTTATTAACTTGTCAGAACTCAATCCCACAGTCTACAAATCCCTTTTCAAACCATTTTCTTCAAAATCTCACTTTTCATTACCTCGTTCTTTAAATATTTCTAAGTACTTTTACATTAGACATTAATCTTAAGGTTTAGGTGATGAAGAACAATACTTAAACTATAAATTACTGTAACTAGTAAATACAGAAATAAAATGGGCTTTTAACTATTACCCTTATGGAACCCCACAAAACGAATAAGCTATTTGGAACATTAGCCTCTCCTACCCTAGGACCTTCTTCTGTTGTCATTAGGGCGTGCTTTAGTTGAGTATTAATAACTTGGATCCCTTTATATACAAACTACAAAGGACTAAGTACCACCTCAGACAAAAATCACTCAGGACTAAATCCTTTAGAAATTAGCGAGAATTATCTAGTGTTAAACTAGAGTACCTGTGAAATTAGCACTAATCACTTTAAATATGATCTGCAAGACCTAAAACTTGTAGAATCATTGACACTAGGTTACCTAAAATCTAGGAATAATCTCATTACCCGGCTGCTCTCGGGAGCATCACGAAACTCCGTATCAGATCTGGACAGCACATCAGAAGTCCGATTAACCCGAAGTTAAACAGTTAGGACCGCCTTGCTGGGCCTAACAACCATCTCGGAAATCAAATCCAGATAATGTCCCGGGGCTATTCGCTTGAGCCTGGAGTGAGGAGTGTGAGAAATGTGAAATTAATTAAAAATAAAATATAACTTTAAGTAATCTGGAACGTGTCGCTTGCGGATCAGTTATAATGATTTCGACCGTCAGAATCAGGCCAGATTACACCCTCAGATCAGGGATATTTGCCCAAACATATCCATGTACTTGAAATCTCTGGTCGAGATCCGCTGACCGTTGAACTGAAACTGGTCCGCCATTTGTGATCTGGAAATCGACTGGAACGAAAACTTAACTATACCTAGATTCAGCGTTAGTGAGCTTAAGTCCGACCGCACACAGAAAAGGGGTCGCTAGAAGTGCTCCGTTGAGACGGAACAGATTCACTTTAGTTATAACCTAAGTATACCTTGACCTGAAGTCTAATTTGGTGAGTTTTTAGCCTATATAAGGACCTTAAACTCTCTCATATCCAGCCCATACGAATTTGAGAAAACTTAGGAGAGAGAAGAGAGAAAGGTTGAGAGTTGTGGGAGCATCTCCCTGCCACTCTACCCTGCTGCTATATGTGCCTAACCACATCGTTTTTATCGCTTTCCCGGCGTTTTCAACTTCGTTTCTAGGTAAGAAACCCTAACAATAATCTGATCTAGGGCTATGAACATTGCAAATGATGAAATAGCTAATCCATTTCATTCTATAGGTTGCCAAACTGCTATATTCGAAAGCTTAGCGAATCGATCGAGTTTATTATGATTCTACGACAAAAGGTGCGGACTTTAGACGTATAGGTTATGGTTTTCAACGCTTTCAATGTCAGATAATGATAGATTCATGATCTGAATGCTATTGCACATGTACAAAGTGTTGTCCTTTTCATTTTTCAGTTATACGTTAACTATGTTGAATATACTGTATTCCTCGTATTTGTAGAAAATACCGTATACGTATGACATACGAATTTGTGTTTGCCATGATTAATTGTTGTCTAGGTATGCTAGATACATGTGTATCAACTTCTGGGTGAACGGATTAGCCTCACACCTGTTATATTAACATACGTCGTGTATGTACTAGTTGTAGCCTAAGTGTTTGCAGAAATATTTAAATGAATATGGAACTATGATTTATGCTTGCCAGGACTATTGGTCGTGAATGCATGATCGTGGTTCATGTGGCAATCCTTTGTGAAAGGATTCGCTACGACTCGTGTTTTAACTAGTATATCATAGGTATGTTGGAATGTGTAGTCTAAGTGTTTGTGAAAATGCTTGTATAGGTATGTACTTAATCTAGTAGTGCCTTGAGTAGGTGTTGAGATAGGATTCTCAACTACCTTAGTGATGTGTATGATTTCCTTCATGTAAGTTGTTTAGTTTAATCACTTACTGGTTTATGAAACGTATGTGTTTGGATTTCTTGTTTGCCTTGTGTTTTATAACATGCTTGTTAATTTGTTTGAATTACTTGTTTATTTAATTCTGCTTTGACTACTTCACATGTTTAAGTTCTATTCCATAAAATCCGTGAAGGGTGATGGGGGAGTGGTGTAACGATTCCGTGCAACAGCCCTGGCAGCCCTAAGCGGGCAATATTGGATATTTGACTGTACGAGTGAAATCTTGATCCATTACTGCCTTAACTCTCTATACTTGAATGTTATTGGGGCTATTGTATAGTCTAGGCAATCGGTAACGGGATTGAATTCGTGGCTGAGATTCATTCGCCACGTGAGATTGTGTTCGACGAACCCGAGTCGTACTTGGGTTGGCAATAGTGGTTGGCCACACGAAGTGCTTATGCACTTCATGTCGTTCAACTCGTCGTGCGCTCGAGCTACCTGAGCTCGTCAAGTAACCCGATTTGTCTAATATATGTTCACCATGTTTGGACGCTACTGCTTGAACCTAAGGTACCGAACTTACCAGTGCAACCCCATTAACCTTGGTACCTCGATCCGCTAAGACTCATGAGCCGGGCATATTGGTATGAGACACCGTGGTCAAGCTGTTGGCCTACGCTGGGGCGATGTGTCTCCCCATAGTGACCAGTGAGCAACCCAGACACGTGAGCCGAATACGGTGGTATGGGACACTGTATTTGACCTGTCGGCTTACACTGCTTTGATGGGTGATGGGGGAGTGGTGTAACAATTTCATGTAACAACCCTGACAGCCCTGACCGTACCCGGTGTAGTGACCTCGAGCATACTCTGAATCTGCGGAGAGGCTACGAGCCTTCCCGTAGTAAACAGAGTATAAACTAGGCCTGTATTGATAAGGTGATGGGGGAGTGGTGCAACGATTCCGTGTAACAACCCTAGCAGCCTTTGCAGTGACCTAGAACCACACTATCGTATGAGATTATCTAGGATTGACAACCTTACAATGGATCATTTTTTGGGAATGATATAAGGAAGATACCTTAGTTTCCCAATACCGCTGTATGAAAATGACTAATAACAACTCGGTAATCATGTTCATCATCGCACTGCATGTGCCTGGAAGATGTGGAGCATTAAGGGATGAACGCATGCCGCGGACGTAAGATGGTGTTGCATGAGGGAGTATGTTGGTGAGGGCATGCATCATAACTGCATTCCATATTTGCATTAATAAGATATTTAGGATTGTTTGACTGTACTGCTTTATCATTACTGTTTGACTGAATTGATAACATGTTAACCTATGCTTTATTGTTCCACTAAGTTAATCACTCACTCCCACGTTACGGGACGGTGTTCTGGATACCCACCAGACTTTGTCGGATTGCAGATGGCGACGCTACTCCTGAGGCGGAGCTGGACTTTTGTGATGAAGAGGATGCTTTCTCGTATATGCTATTTTCTGGCGGCTTCATGTGAGTCGTGCCTTGATCGACGGGGTTACAGGGATGTTGACTAGATGACTTTACACTTTTCGTATAAGTAGGAAATGTATTTGTAATTCATTAACCTGGTAACATTATCACACTCTGGAGACTTATCATAGCTTATATATTTTATATATCTATCACAGTCTTCCGCTTGCAAATTTAACTGTCTCTGGAGTATGATATGCTGTTTTGGTATAATCTCATTCATGTTTCAATGCTTTCATCATAATCATCATTATCTATGTTGCATAAGTGATGCGTTGGAACTCGGGAGCTGAGCTTTGCTTGACCACCGATTTTCAGGGCATTATAAGATGGTATCAGAGCATGATTTGGATTAAACCAGACCTGGGTTATGGTCACACGACGCACTCTGAGGCACTCTGACTTAGGAGGGAGCGACGGAACGTAGGAACCGACTTAGAATTTTCCAAATTCGCCGAACGGCGAAACCGACTGAAATCGACCGCTGAGATTAGGCCCATACACCGATGATCACGCAAAACGATCTCGAATCACTTCTAGGCCATCAGTCGACGGGTTTGAGTCATTCCCTAGAAAAGAACGTCCTTAGGTAGTGGGTCAACCACAACACCTTACACTTCATCTCAAAGCCTAAAACCCCTTTTATCCAATTCCTTCAAAATCTCACCCTCCACCACTGTATTCTTCATTTCTTTTAAGCACATTCATAATACACACCAATCCTAGGATATAAATGATGAAGAACAATACCGAAACTAAAACTTACAATAAATAGAAAATAAATGGATCAAATGGGTTTTGACCCTTAACCTTTTGGAATCTAACCAAATAAATGAGTTAGTTGGATAGATTAGCGCCTCCTACCCCACAATCATATGCTACACGTCACATAAACTCATTCCGGTTTGCAAATTGGCCCCGAAAATGCCTCAAATGGAGTCGGGGCCAAACGGAGCACTTATGGGGGGACCCAGGGTGGGACCCATACCTTTTTGGGGCCTAGGGGTCACGAGGACCTCGCCCAAATGGTGAGACATCGCCGATTAGTCCAGAGGGTGGCGAGGCCCTCGCCGGTCAGCAGGCTTGGCCGGGCGGGTCGGTAGGGCCGATGATGTATGGGGGGTTGGGGAACCCCCTGGTGTGTGGGCCGTCAATTAAAACCCCCTATGACATGCATCCTTCACAAACTACCCCTCCAATCTCTCCTTTTCTCCAAAAATTTCTATTTTCTCTCTCAAATGTCCCCTCCAATCACCCATTCCTTCATTTTCGGACACAACCCATTCACTTCCAACGTTTACAGCCGTACCTACTTCCCTACCCTCTCCATTCTCTTTCATTTGATCCATTACATCCCCTATTTGAGGCTCAAAATCGCGTAAGCTCTCCAACCCATCCTACCTCCCCATTTTCTTCCTTCAACTACTGTCATTTGAGCCTTGACACACCCCTTGGAGGCTCAAATCCGTAGAGAACCAAAGAAACTAGCTCTATCCCCTTTATCTTCACTTTTCCATGGCTCTATCCGAGCTTAGTACAACCATTTTCTCGGATGTCTAGTCATCCATACTGTTGTCTCATAGTTTGCATGGGTTACCATCTTAGGGTGGTTATATTTTCATGATTAATGGGTGTAGTAGTTAGTAGTATGTTTTAAGTGTTTGAAGCCCTGGTTGTATTAGCTCACATGTATCTTCAATTGTATCCCATAACCTTCACAACCTCCAAATGTTAGGACGTTTAGGGCTCGTTCAGCCAATTGCATTGGGTGAGTTTATGGTGGATGGAATTGTAAAAGTAATAATAAATGTATGTGTAAGGTATGGCCCCTAGATTGGGTGTATCCCATGTTTTCCAATACCATGTTTGGAATGCATGCAATGAGAAGTATATCCTGGGATTTCCTTTCAAATTACACGTAGAAATTCCTCATCTTGGTGTTTGAAAATCCCATCTCACACTTTCTAACACTAGGCTCATTTTCCAATGCCTATACCATTAATTTTAATCTTCTCCCACCCTCCTACCAAACATGCTACTCCAAATCCTAAGGTGGGATTAGTAATACCATCCCATTTAATACAACTTAAGACCACTGACCAAATAGTGTTGAAGTGATAGAGTCCCTTGATGTACATTGATACACCACACTCTGACAGCTTAAGCTTTTAGAGTGAATGGTTGTTTGACATCTTCAACTTTTAGAGTAAATGGTTGTTTGACAGCTTCAGCTTTTAGAGTAAATGGTTGTTTGACAGCTTAAGCTTTTAGAGTAAATGGTTGTTTGACAAATAGGCCCTTGGAGTTTTGGACCTAGAGTTGGTACTCCTAGTTTTGCAAACAAATCTGACAGTACTCAATTCCGCTCAGACAACTTTAACCCTAAGCGATAAGACAATTTCTTATATTAGAAAGGGTATAAAATCATCTAGTATATAAGCATAGACTTCGGATTACAACCAGTGGATTACTGCTACTCCTAAAATAAGACTAGACTACTGGTTAGACTAAGGAAGGTAAAGGACTAACTAATTATGCTAAGCTAATTGAATAATAAACTTAGTTATTCGGCTTAACCGACTCAGACCCACTACACAACTTTCCTTTCGTGTTGGCCGGGCCACTTACAACTAAAAGTTTATAACTTCGTCTTTGAGAAGTATTAGGAGTATATAGCCGATAGAGACTTTGTCTTTGGCCTAATGAGTTGCCCAAATGGGCAACAGACAGTTAGGAATTAGGTCCCAAATCACATACCATGTCAGCATACATATTGTGCTTATGAACGTAGAAAGATAGCCTGCCTGTTAAGCTAGACATGATTAAATAGGATAAGTCTGGACCGTGACAAAACTCCTTGGTAGAATTAGACATCTTGCCTCAAACTCACACCCGTCCCTGAGAAACAACCTCAACACCCATCATTTTAGCTCCTTTCTATAATCATAGGTACCAATGCCATAATACGCATCATCGATGAAAAGAAGATCAATGTATTGTTAGATCGCTTCCCATGTCATACCAAAGATAGGTTTCAAATTTCAACTCGTTCTGACATACAGATTGATGTACAAATTCTTGAACCCTGAGAATAAAAACAATTTTAAGGAGGGTAGACAAGTTATGAACCGAGTTGAATTAAGTAGGTATACACATCTACCCGCTCATAGGGGCAGCGGAAGCATGGTTGGCCCTTGCCCCACTGGCCTAAGATCGAATGGAATTGATCCAGACTATACGTAAAGATAGGTCAATCTCCCTTAAAATGTCAATAATGAAGTCTTTAAAGGAAAGCAATCAGGATTCGAGTGTTAAACCCATTCATATTAGAGAACAGGCCTAACAAAGGGTATGAGCTGAACTACAATAGCTGAGGTCAGTGTATTCACAAATCCACTCATTAAATACGAACTTCATAGAAGCCTTAGCAAATTCTACTGTGAGAATCCTTTTTAGGATGAGTTATTAAGATATTAGTTCACCCTTACCTCGGACATAGATTAGAATGAGGACTCTCTTAGGCCAAGACCCAAATGACACCCTAATAAATAAGAAATTTGAACCTTTCAGTGATGGGCATTCCCTAAGTTTTTAGAGTGATCGGTCTACGGAGTTACTGAAATATAAAGTGCGAAGCATTCGCGGCTTGACCCAATTCTCAACCCTGGGTAACTACCAATGGACTTACTGCTTGGCCGAGCAGAAGACCAGCAGCCACCAGGACTAGGAAGGGATATGATGAGCTTTCTACCCTGACCAGGTAGATGATCGATGTATCGGGATCAAGCCCACTATAATCGTCTCTCCGTGTTGGGCAAACATTGAAAACAGTTATCTTACTCTAAATAGATGGGAATTGTCATCAAGACGTCAAATAGATAATGGAATAAATTGTAGCAACCCATTAGGGTATAAGCAAGGGATAAAGAAATAAATTTTTAAGGGGGGTAGTGCCTGAAATGTACTAGACTAGTATGCACAAGATACACCCTACCACGCATAGAGGCTTGAAATCAATAAGTCTTAGGCAAATGAAATAATAGAATTCTTACTTATTACCTTTAGCCAATTTCGGGGATGAAATTATTTTTAAGGGGGGTAGATTGTAACATCCCAAATTTTTACCAACCTGGAATTAGACGTCCTTAGGCAATGGGTCGCTCCTAACGCCTTATTAACTTGTCAGAACTCAATCCCACAGTTGACAAATCCCTTCTCAAACCATTTTCTTCAAAATCTCACCTTTCATTACCTCGTTCTTTAAATATTTCTAAGTACTTTTACATTAGACACTAATCTTAAGGTTTAGGTGATGAAGAACAATACTTAAACTATAAATTACTGTAACTAGTAAATACAGAAATAAAATGGGCTTTTAATCATTACCCTTTTGGAACCCCACAAAACGAATAAGCTATTTGGAACATTAGCCTCTCCTGCCCTAGGACCTTCTTCTGTTGTCATTAGGGCGTGCTTTAGTTGAGTATTAATAACTTGGATCCCTTTATATACAAACTACAAAGGACTAAGTACCACCTTAGACAGAAATCACTCAGGACTAAATCCTTTAGAAATTAGGAGAGAATTAGCTAGTGTTAAACTAGAGTACCTGTGAAATTAGTACCAATCACTTTAAATACGATCCGCAAGACCTAAAACTTGTAGAATCATTGAAACTAGGTTACCCTAAAATCTAGGAATAATCTCATTACCCGGCTGCTCTAGGGAGCATCACGAAACTCCGTATCAGATCTGGACAGCACGTCGGAAGTCCGATTAATGCGAAGTTAAATGGTTAGGACCGCCTTGCGGGGCTTGACAACCATCTCGGAAATCAAATCCAGATAATGTCCCGGGGCTATTCGCTTGAGCCCGGAGTGAGGAGTGTGAGAAATGTGAAATTAATTAAAAATAAAATATAAATTTAAGTAATCTGGAACGTGTCGCTTGCGGATCAGTTATAATGATTCCGACCGTCAGAATCAGGCTAGATTACACCCTCGGATCAGGGATATTTGCCCAAACATATCCATGTACTTGAAATCTCTGATCAAGATCCGCTAACCGTTGAACTGAAACCGGTCCGCCATTTGTGATCTGGAAACCCGACTGGAACGAAAACTTAACTATACCTAGATCCAGCATTAGTGAGCCTAAGTCCGACCGCACACAGAAAAGGGGCCACCAAAAGTGCTCCGTTGAGACGGAACAGACTCGCTTTGGTTATAACCTATGTATACCTTGACCTGAAGTCTAATTTGGTGAGTTTTTAGCCTATATAAGGACCTTAAACTCTCTCATATCCAGCTCATACGAATTTGAGAAAACTTAGGAGAGAGAAGAGAGAAAGGTTGAGAGTTGTGGGAGCATCTCCCTGCCACTCTACCTTGCTGCTATCTGTGCCTAACCACATTGTTCTTATCGCTTTCCCGGTGTTTTCAACTTCATTTCTAGGTAAGAAACCCTAACCCTAATCTGATCTAGGGTTATGAACATTTCAAATGATGAAATAACTAATCCATTTATTCCATAGGTTGTCAAACTGCCGTATACGAAAGCTTAGCGAATTTATCGAGTTTATTACAATTCTACGACAAAAGGTGCGGACTTTAGACATATAGGTTATGGTTTTCAACGCTTTCAATGTCAGATAATGATAGATTCATGATCTGAATGCAATTGCACATGTACAAAGTGCTGTCCATTTCATTTTTCGATTATACGTTAACTATGTTGAATATACTGTATTCCTCGTATTTGTAGAAAATACCGTATACGTATGAAATACGGATTTGTGTTTGCCATGATTAATTGTTGTCTAGGTATGCTAGATACATATGTATCAACTTCTGGGTGAACGGATTAGCCTAACACCTGTTATATTAACATACGTCGTGTATGTACTAGTTGTAGCCTAAGTGTTTACAGAAATGTTCAAATGAATATGGAACTATGATTTATGCTTGCCAGGACTATTGGTCGTGAATGCATGATCATGGTTCATGTGGCAATCCTTTGTAAAAGGATTCGCTACGACTCGTGTTTTAACTAGTATATTATAGGTATGTTGGAATGTGTAGTCTAAGTGTTTGTGAAAATGCTTGTATAGGTATGTACTTAATCTAGTAGTGCCTTGAGTAGGTGTTGAGATAGGATTCTCAACTACCTTAGTGATGTGTATGATTTCCTTCATGTAAGTTGTTTAGTTTAATCACTTACTGGTTTATGAAACGTATGTGTTTGGATTTCCTGTTTGCCTTGTGTTTTATAACATGCTTGTTAATTTGTTTGAATTACCTGTTTATTTAATTCTGCTTTGACTACTTCACATGTTTAAGTTCTATTCCATAAAATCCGTGAAGGGTGATGGGGGAGTGGTGTAACGATTCCGTGCAACAGCCCTGACAGCTCTAAGCGGACAATATTGGATATTTGACTGTATGAGTGAAATCTTGATCCATTACTACCTTGACTCTCTATACTTGAATGTGATTGTGGATATTGTATAGTCCAGGCAATCGGTAACGGGATTGAATTTGTGGCTGAGATTCATTCGTCATGTGAGATGTGTTCGACGAACCCGAGTCGTACTTCGGTTGGTGATAGTGGTTGGCCACACGAAGTGCTTATGCACTTCATGTCGTTCAACTCGTCGTGCGCTTGAGCTACCCGAGATCGTCAAGTAACCCGATCTGTCTAATGTATGTTCACCATGTTTGGACACTACTGCTTGAACCTAAGGTACCGAACTTACCAGTGCAACCCCGTTAACCTTGGTACCTCGATCCGCTAAGACTCATGAGCCGGGCATGGTGGTATGGGACACCGTGGTCGAGCTGTCGGCCTACGCTGGGGCGATGTGCCTCCCCCTAATGACCAGTGAGCAACCCAGACTCGTGAGCCGAATACGGTGGTATGGGACACTGTATTCGACCTGTCGGCTTACACTGCTTTGATGGGTGATGGGGGAGTGGTGTAACAATTTCGTGTATCAACCCTGGCAGCCCTGACCATACCCGGCGTAGTGACCTCGAGCATACTCTGAATCTGCGGAGAGGCTACGAGCCTTACCATAGTAAATAGAGTATAAACTAGGACTGTATTGATAAGGTGATGGGGGAGTGGTGCAATGATTCCATGTAACAGCCCTGACAGCCCTTGCAGCAACCTAGAACCACACTATCGTATGAGATTATCTAGGATTGACAACCCTACAATGGATCATTGTTTGGGAATGATATAAGGAAGGTACCTTAGTTTCCCAATACCGCTGTATGAAAAGGACTAATAACAACTCGGTAATCATGTTCATCATCGCACTGCATGTGCCTGGAAGATGTGGAGCACTGAGGGATGAACGCATGTCGCGGACGTAAGATGGTGTCGCATGAGGGAGTATGTTGGTGAGGGCATGCATCATGACTGCATTCCATATTTGCATTAATAAGAGTATTTAGGATTGTTTGACTGTATTGCTTTATCATTACTGCTTGACTGAATTGATAACATGTTAACCTATGCTTTATTGTTCCACTGAGTTGATCACTCACTCCCACGTTACGGGACGGTGTTCCAGACACCCACCAGACTTTGTCGGATTGCAGATGGCGACGCTACTCCTGAGGCGGAGCCGGACTTTTGTGACTACGAGGATGCTTTCTCATATATGCTGTTTTCTGGTGGCTTCATGTGAGCCGTGCCTTGATCGACGGGGTTACAGGGATGTTGACTAGATGACTTTACACTTTTCGTATAAGTTGGAAATGTATTTGTAATTCATTAACCTGGTAACATTATCACACTCTGGAGACTTATCATAGCTTATATATTTTATATATCTATCGCAGTCTTCCGCTTGCAAATTTAACTGTCTCTGGAGTATGATATGCTGTTTTGGTATAATCCCATTCATGTTTCAATGCTTTCATCATAATCATCATTATCTATGTTGCATAAGTGATGCGTTGGAACTCAGGAGCTGAGCTTTGCTCGACCCCCGATTTTCAGGGCGTTACAGATACCGTCGAGCCTTGCTAGTGATTGGCTGTCCACAGGCGGGTAGTATGGTCTCTTACGCTTGTTTGACTATGTGGTCTTGAGAGCGGTAGTTATACTGTAGTGCATTAGACCCCGGTGATATTCCTTTTGATGGAACTGTATTGGATATGTGGACTGGTTATGAGCACTGGCATCACTTCGCATTGCATTTGCATCGACTGTATAAGTCTTACTACATCGCCTTGGTATGATGCCTAGTACTTATTGCATTGCATTAGCCTTGCTATGGCTTCCTGTATTCATGGCTTAGCCTTGGTAAGCTAGTGATATTGCCATTGATCATGTTTCCCTTTTGTACCTGCTATTATTCTTCTGTGCACCATTGTCACACACTTTCACCACTCTCTAAGCTTTCTATAAGCTTATGCACGATTGATGCATGTAGGAGATCCTAGGTCGGTGTCGTAGCAGTAGAGCTTGGATAGGAGTTGAGTCGAGGACCTAGTGTTGCAAATCTTCTTTCCTTCTTCTTTTGTCATCTGATGTTTTTCCTTTCAACCTTGTATCTAAAGTTCAAATTTATAGTGGATATTGTAATGTGCCCCTTTATGATTTCTGATATTTACTTGTTGTGATCTTGGGTATGCTCGTATTGGAATGGATATGGTTATGAAAATCCTCCTTGTAGGATCCCAGGATCGGAACCTACCTCAAGAGCCGAGAATGGGGTACTACAGAGGCTGTTGCGGCCAGAACCGCTATCAGGTTCCTTGTGAGTCCAGTTACCTAGTCTGGGGCGTGACAACTATAATGTATGTGATAATGTTTATGATGCCCAACCATCTCCTAGCTAGTATAAGGCCATGAGCCCCCATTATAAGATAGGCTATAAATAGGTCATGCCTGTAACGCCCTGAATTTCGAGGGTCGAGCAAAGCTCTACTCCCGAGATTCTGAATATCACTTATGCAGTATGGATTATGATATTCAGATTTCGTCCAAGTTAATGAGTTAATTAAGCGTGGGATTATACTAAACAAAATATCATACTCCGGATATAATTAAGTTAAACAAGCAGAAGTCTAAAACATATCTGTTTATGTATGCAAGTGTTTCACAAAACCTCCAGAGTATGATTACATAACTGGGTTCAATATATACATGTATTGTTTCAAAATGACCAAATGAATATGTAAAAGCGTTCGACTAAGCCCAGATGTCCCAGTGGTCCCTGCGTATCGACACGAGGTCTACATTGACCCGCCCGAGAGTTGGAAGTAGGAGAATTCCTCCTCATCATCCAAGAAGTCTTGTTCTAGAGCATAGACGTCATCTACACCTGCATCTACATCAGAGTCTGGTTAGTGTTTTAAAACACCGTCCCAGAGTGGGAGAGAGTAATCAACTCAGTGGTTCTATAAGGCAAAAGTTACACATGTTATCAAGTTAATCAAAGCAATAATGATAAGGCAATCATAACAATTACTTGCTAACTACTCTTTTTAATGTAAAAATGAAGCGCAAGTAATGATGCATGCCCTCACATCAATGCTCTCTCACAAGTGACTCCGACAACCTATTTCGCAAAAGACAATACTTCCTCAAAACGGTGTAACTCCAACGCCTTTTGGCACATCCTAACTAATGCAGTGCGGTGAATGATTATGTTAGCCGAGTAATTATTAAATTCAATTCATCCAGCATATTGGCGAAGCTAAGATACCGACGTTATATCACAAGTCCTTATCAAAATCATATGGTTCGTCATCGCACGTAACGACTCCTTACCAGTGTCCCTTGATCCAAATTTAGGTGTCACCCATTTTTCTCATAAATGAACAATTCCAAAGGTATAGTATGATACCGAAATGTATGAGAATCAACCTGTATAGGTCGTCACCCAAATCGAGTGTGATCACTCAGTTCTGAGGTGCGGGCTTTTCACATAAAACAAAAAAACACATAAGGAAAGGGCTCGTCACCCAATTCCATTCATGCCAAGGTCGTTCGAATGATACTCTGGCACAAAACTATCGGCCAGGTAATTTGATGGGGGCTATTCGAACAAGGACCTATCACCTCCATTAGTGCTTAATGGTCACTATGGGGAGGCTTGTCACCCTAGCGTAGGCCGACAATACGGACATAGTGTCCAATACCACCATGCCCAACTCCCGAATCTTAGTTGCTCATTGGTCACTATGGGGAGGCTCATCACCCCAGCGTAGGCCGATAGCTCGGACACGGTGTCTCATACCACCATGCTAGGCTCATGAGTCTTAGTGGGATCGCAACAGAAACGGTTATGAGTAGGTTAAATCAATGGTAACGGTGGTATCCTAGATTCTATTAAATGTTATACAATCACTAAGCACAAGAATGATTGAGCTTGCATTAGACTGATGCGAAGGACTACAGAGGACCTCAGGCAAACCGACATTGGGTGCAAAACATCCCATGTAGCTCCAACTACTGTTGATCGTCTGTGTTCAACTCTGGTTGACCATATAAGCCTAGGATAACATCCCTAAAGCTGGCTATCCACGTATTTGGATAATTTGCAGAGCTCGGTCTACCACTACAATACAATTCAATAATCCTAGTATTTCTAAGCATTCAACAAACAATCCATGTGGCTTTCTCATGTGGGCATTTCATCAAACATATAGACCAAGCTAATACAACATGCCTTTAGCAATTGATTTCATTGAGAAAAACATACATATGCATAAGACAACAGGGAATCCTATCTTAATACTTATTGTAAATACAAATCATCAACAATTTCTCATTCAAACATTTTACCAAACACATAGACTACGTTAGTTACAACATATGTTTTATTAATTATTCATACAGAGAAATCTATATGCATATGATGATGATGAATCCTAGATTAGAAATCATATCGAGCACTAATCATAGCAAGCACAAATCATCACAATTTCCCATTTAGACATTTCAACAAACACATAAGGTGCATCATTTGTTTATCACAGTTCATAGGTGTATCTCATACAGAAATGAACGTATTTACGACAATACAACAACAATCAAGACATACATAAATCATTAGCTGTCATGAGAGCAATGATAAATCGCAACATAATTTTTTTAAGGGGGGTAGATTGTAACGTCTTAGAAAAATCCGTACAAAAACCCGAGTATCACCTCAGGAAGAAATCACTAAGGACCGAATTCTTTAGAATTTAGGTGAAGTTTAATTAAGTACTAAACTGATTTAATCGGTGGATTAGCTTGAACCACTATCTATATGGATGGCAAGACCCAAAACCATTAGAATCCCTAACTAAACATTACTTAGAAACCTACGAGCAATCTCAAAACCCAGTTGCTCTCGAGAGCACATTGAAACTTCGTATCGGACCTGGACCGTGCGTCTATAGTCCGATGACCGCAAAACTATAAGGTTATCACCACCTTACTGGGCTTGACAACCATCGCGGGAATCGAATCCGAATAATATCTAGAAACACACAACTAGAGCCTTGAGTAAAGTGTGTCAGAAACAGGAATATCTTTAGAAAATGAACTCAAACTTAAGTAAATTGGACCGTTCGCTTGCAGGCGAAATTAAAGGTTTCAGACTGTCAGATTCTGACCAAACTTTACCAGTGGATCAGGGAAATTTCATTGCTCATATTGGTAAACTTGTGGCCCTGATCAGGTAACGATGACCGTTGATCCGATGCAGGTCCTTCACGGAAGATCTGTTTGTCAGATCGCACCATAAATACAGTCCTAGCATAGATCCATTGTCAGGGAACTTGCTTCATGACTCAAGTGAGAATGGACCTTCCTAAGGGCCTCGTTTCTCAAAAACAGGCACTCTTTGGCTATACCCTAAGTATACCATGGCCCTGGGGCCATTGACATCAGTTCTGGGCCTATTTAAAGAACGTAAACCACCCCTTCTCTCCCTCATACGAATTTCCTAGAAACCATAGGAGAGAGAGAGAGAGAGAGAGAGAAATGAGAGAAAAGAGGAAGGAAGGAGGAGAGATTCTTGGGGATCGTTGTTGGGATCTTTTTTCACAACTCCACACACCGTTTCGCCTCTCTACTACACTACTCAACTTGTTTCGATTCTGATTTGAGTAAGGAATCCTAATCCTAACTCGTTTTAGGAATCCAAATAGAAGAATCTAAGAAATAGCTAACCTATTTCAATGTATAAGTACCCGTTGTTCCGTATTCGAGAACGTAGTGTACAAACTGAGTTCGTAACAGGTGTACCGACGAAAGGTACATGCTATAAACGTTTAGGTTATGGTTTTCAAGGCTTTCAATGTCAGCAATGATTTACGTCTGACTTGATTGTTACCATATGATCTTAGTTACGATGTATTCGATAAATTATACATGTGTGAACTATGTGAATATATGATGCATTCCATGTGTTTGTTGAAATGTTCGAATGAAATTATAATTATAATTTGTACTTGCCATGACTTTTAATATAGAATACATGTTTGTTGTATGAATGACAACTCCCTTGTGAAGGGATTTGCGATAATATATGTTATAACTTTGATAGTTCATGTATGTAGTATTGTGTAGGCCAAGTGTGTGATAAAATGTTTGAATGAGAAATTGTTTGATGAATTTCATTTAATAAGGGTGTTAGATAGGATTCTAAATTACCTTATCTATAGTTACAGTTTCCTTCATGTAACATATCTTGCTACTACGTGATTTATGGATGAAATGCCTATGTATGATAACATGTTCAATATGTCTTTTAGAATGCTCAAATAAGAATTATATTTGAATTGGTTACTAAATGCTGCTATGACTATCACATGTGATTACCTATTGCAATTGAGTGCGATTGGGACTACTACCTAGTCCAGGCAATCGGTAATAGTTCCAAATCGAGTGGCCGAACTAGTCTCGCCACAAAGGATACGTTCAGCGAATTCGAGCCGTACGATCATTGTCGATAGTGGTTAGGCCACGTGGAGTGCTTATGCGCTCCATGTCAACTAATTCAACGTACGCTTGTACCAATCGAACTTGTCAAATAACCTAATTGGCCTATTGTGTGTTTACCACATATGGACACTACTGCTTGAATCTAAGGTACCACTTACCAATGTAAAACCCATTTCAACCATGGTACCAAGATCCGCTAAGACTCATGAGCCGGACATGGTGGTGTATGGGACACCGTGGTCGAGCTGTCGGCCTACGCTGCACTGACGAGCCTCCTCGTAGTGACTAGTGAGCAATCCAAACTCGTGAGTTGAATATGGCGTTGTATGGGACACCATTTTCGAGTTGTCGGCCTACATTTAGGTGACGAGCCTCCTGTAGTGACCTCGAGTATAAATTAGGCCTACTCTGAGGTGACGAGCTTCCGCGTAGCAATCTTGAGTGTAAACTCTTGAACTTGCCTATCCACTATTTTCATCAGGGGTGATGCCCTGCAACTTGCCTATCGTATGTGAATAACTAGGATTGACTACCCTAGATGGATCCTTGCTTGGGTAAATGATAAAAAGGGAGGTTGTAACGCCCTGAAAATCGGGGGTCGAGCATAAACTCAACTCCCGAGTTCCAACGCATCACTTATGCAACAAAATGAATGATGATTGAATGTTGCCTGTATTAGTGCATTGAACATGAGTGAAATTAAGCCAAAACAACATATCATACTCTAGAGACAGTTAAATTGCAAGCGGAAGACTGTGATAGATATATAAAATATAAAAACTATGGTAAGTCTCCAGAGTGTGATAAGGTTACCAGGTTAAAGAATTACAAGTACAATTCAAATGATACCAAATGTGTAGTGTCATCTAGTCAACATCCCTGTAACCCCATCGATCAAGGCACGACTTACATGAAGCCGCCAGAAAATAACATATACAAGAAAGTGTCATCATCGTCGCAGAGGTCTGGCTCCGGCTCACAAGCATCTCCACCACCTGCAGCTACAACAGGGTCTGGTTGGTGTTTAAAAACACCGTCCCGTAACGTGGGAGTGAGTGATCAACTCGGTGGAACAATAAAGCATAGGTTAACATGTTATCAATTCAGTCAACCAGTAATGAAAAAGCAGTACAATCAAACACTCTTAACTACTCTTATTAATGCAAGTATGAATGACATGATGAATGCCCTTGCCAAACCACCCTCATGCGACACCATCTTACGTTCGCGACATGCGTTCATCCCTCAGTGCTCCACATCTACTAAGCACATGCAGTACGATGATGAGCATGATTACCAAGTTGTTATTAGTCCATTTCATATAACAGTATTGGGAAACTAAGGTACCTCCCTTGTATCATTCTCAAAACATGATCTATTCTAGGGTCGTCAATCCTAGTAAATCTCATACGACAGTATATTTCGAGGTCGCTGCAAAGGCTGACAGGGCTGTTACGCACAATGGTTACACCACTCCCCCATCACCTTTTTAACGGTTCATCACTAAGCTGATACAGGCCTAGTTCATACTCTATTCACTGCGGCAAAACTCGTCACCTCACCGGAAATTCAGAGTATGCTTGAGGTCACTACAAAGGGCTGCCGGGGCTGTTGCTCGCAATCATTGCACCACTCTTACATCAACTTATCAATGTAGGCCGACAACACGAATATAGTGTCCCATACCACCATAATCGGCTCACGAGTCTGGTTGCTCATTGGTCACTACGGGGAGGCACGTGGCCCCAGTGTAGGCAGACAGCTCGACCACGGTGTCCCATACCACCATGCCCGGCTCATGAGTCTTAGCGGATCGGACTCTAGGTAGGGTACGATGGTTTAAAAGGGATTTCACTGGTAAGTTTGGTACCCTATGTTCAAGCAGTAGTGTCCAAACATGGTGAACATACATAAGACAGATCAGGTTGCTTGACGAGCTCGGCTAGCTCGAGCGCACGACAAGTTGGACGACATGAAGTGCATAAGCACTTCGTGTGGCCAACCACTATCACCAACCGAAGTAGACTCGTATTAATCATCGATCATCTCACGTGGCAAATGAATCTCAGCCACGCATTCATTTTCGTTACCGATTGCATGGACTATAATCATAGCCCCAATCACATTCAATTGCAGATAGTTAAAGCAGTAATGGATCAAGATTCAAATCATACAACCAAAGTCTGATATTATCCGTTTAGGGCTGTCAGGGCTGTTACACGGAATCGTTACACCACTCCCCCATCACCCATGACAGATCATACAACGTAAACAAGAATTTAAACATATGCATTACATAGATAAAATCATACAATCAGTTGAACATGTTATGAATCATGACACAAGCATGAGTTTGTACATATTCAATTCCTAATCACACAACTATCCAAGGAAATCATACACATAGTTAAAGGAGTCGAGAATCATATCTCAACACCCATATACATTACAATTTACTAACTACTACTCATTCAAACGTTTCAACAAACACTTAGACTACATACATCAACATACATGACATATGTTGATCACATAGGTATTAGGCCAAATCCTTTCACTAGGGAGTTGCCCCAATGGATAACACACGATCACCCACGACGGATAGTCATGGCAAGCAGGAATCCAAGTTCCATATTCATTCAGTCATTTCCACAAACACTTGGGCCACACATTTTAATATAAGTAGTGTATATTGGCCGTGGCGTGATTTAGGGCAAATCCTTTCGCCAAAGGGGCATTGCCAATACAATAATCATATATCCATGACAATTAGTCATGGTGAGCACAAATGAGGATTCTATACTCATTCAGTCATTTTCACAAACACTTAGAATACATTCTTTTAACATACATAGTGTATATTAGCAAAAACATGTATTAGGGCGAACCCTTTCGCCAAACAAGTAGTTTATCCATATATAATATATTAATACAGCAAATAATCATGACAAACACATTTCTAAAATTTATACGAATACGGTACTTTCTACAAATACCTAAAATATGTAAAATTCCATATTCTTCATCTTTAATCGAAATGGAAAACACACAACACTTTATACATGTACAATTGTATGCAGATCATGAATCTATCATTATCTGACATTGAAAGCGTTGAAAACCATAACCTATACACCTAAAGTCCACATCTTTTGTCGTAGAATCGTAACGAAGTCGATAGATTTGCTAGGCTTTCATATACGGCAGTTTGGCAACCTATAGAACGAAATAGGTTAGCTATTTCATAACATACAACTATGAAAACCCCAAATCAGTTTAGGGTTAGGGTTTCTTACCTAGAAACGGAGTTGGAATCGTTGGGAAAGCGATTAGAACGGAGTGGTGGAGCTCGTGGAGCGGCAGGGAAGCATGGCAGGGAGATTCTCCCACATCTCACACACTTTCTCTCTCTTTTCTCTCTTCTCTCTCTAGGGTTTCTCTCAAATTCGTATGGTTGTGAGAGAGAGGGTTCTAAGGTCCTTATATAGCCTAAAAAGTCTCCAAAATAGACTCCAGGTCAAGGTATACTTAGGTTATAACCAAAGCGGACCTGTTTCAGCTCAACGGAGCACTTCTGGTAGGCCCCCTGAGCCAAAGGTCGGACTTAAGCTCACTAACACTGGATGTACGTTTGTTAAGTTTTCATTTTAGTCGGGATTCCAGATCACGCGTGGCGGACCAGTTTCAGTTTAACGGTCAGTGGATCTCGATCGGAGATTTCGAGTACATAGATATGTTTGGGAAAATATCCCTGATCCGAGGGTGTAATTTGGTCTGATTCTGACGGTCTGGTTGCTTAAAACTGATCCGCAAGCGAGAGGTGCCAGATTTATTTATTTTGGATTTAATTTAGAATTATTTTCATATTTCTCACACTCCCCGCTCCGAACTCAAGCAAATTTCACTGGGACACTATCTGGAGTTAATTTTCGAGATGGTTGTCAAGCCCAGCGAGGCGGTCCTAAGTCCTTAACTTCGTATTATTCGGACTCCCGATGTGTGGTCCAGACTTGATACGGAGTTTCAATGTGCTCCCAAGAGCAGACGGGTAATGGGATTGATCCTAGATTTTAGGGTAACCTAGCGTCAATGATTCTACAATTTTGGGTCTTGCAGATCGTATTTAAAGTGATTGGTGCTAATTTCACAGGTACTCTAGTTTAACGCTAGCTAATTCTCACCTAATTTCTAAAGGATTCAGTCCTGGGTGATTTCGGTCTGAGGTGGTACTTAATCCTTTGTAGCAATGTTTAGTTTAAGTATTGTTCTTCATTACCTAAACTTTAAGATAGTGTCTAATGTGAAAGTACTTAGAAAATTTAAAGAACAAGTTGGTGAAAGGTGAGATTTGCGAAGGAAATGGGTTCAAAAGCGGTTTGAGACTTTGGGATTCAGTTCTGACAGGTTAATAAGGTGTTAAGAGCGACCCATCGCCTAATGACGTCTAATCCCAGGTTGGCAAAAATCCGGGATGTTACAATATACCCCCCTTAAAACAAAATTTTGTCCCCGAAATTGCCTAAGGGTAATAAGAAAAGATTTAATTATTTCTTTGCCTATGTTTTATTGCGTAGGGTATATACTAGCCTGGTTCATTTTAGTTTACCCCCGTTAAAACTTATTTCTTTATCCATTTCTCCTACTCTGATGGTTTGCTACAATTTATTTCTTTACCTATTTGGAGTCTTGACGACAATCCCCAATTATTTAGAGTTAGATAGTTATTTTCATTGTTTAACCAACACGGAGAGACGGTTATAGTGGGCTTGATCCCGATACATCGATCATCTACCGGGCCAGGGTAGAAAGCTCATCGTATCCCTTCCGAATCCTGGTGGATCCTGGTCTTCTGCTCGGCCAAGCAATGAGTCCATTGGTAGTCGCCCAGGATTGAGAATTGAGTCAAGCCGCGAATGCTTCGCAGTTGTATATTTCAGTAACTCCGTAGTCCGATCACTCTAAAAACGTAGGGAATGTCCATCATTTAAAGGCTCAAATTGTCTATTTCTAAGGTTGCCCTTTAGGTCTTAGTCTAAGAGAGTCCTTGTTATTATTTATGTCCAAGGAAATGGTGGATCAAATCTTACTAGATCATCCTAAAACGGTTTCTCATAGTAGAACTTGTTAGGGCTTCTATAATGTTCGTATTCAACGAGCACAGTTTCGATCCTGGGCCAGTGGGGTAGGGTCCACCACACTTCCGCTGCGCCACCCAGATCAAAGAGGTGTATTGATTTGACTTAACTACATCTATCGGTCTCTGACCTTCTCTAATATAACCGGTAGTCTAGTCTTAATTTAGGTGTAGTCCAAAGTCTATGCTCATACGCTAGATGATTTCACATCATTTCTAATACAAGGAAGGGTTTTATCACTTAGGGTCAAAGTTGTCTAATTGGAACTGAGTTGTCTGTACTTGACGCTCGAGCATTTCACATATGCTCATTCCAACTAAGAGGGTCCTAGGGTTCACATTATTAATTTGTTAGATTTCCTATACAGTCAGGTCTGTCAAAATCTAGGAGCACCGCTCTAGGTCCAAAATTCCAAGGGTCTATTGTCTTAAATGGGACTGCATTGCTAATCCTACTTCGGGATGGGGAAAGGCATGCTTGGTAGGAGGGTGGGTGGGATAAAAATTAATTTTTATAGGCTTTGGAAAATGAGCCTGGTGTTGGAAAAGTGTGAGATGGGATTCCATATCCCATGATGAGGAATTGCTAAGTGTAATTTGACAGGAAAACCCGGGATATACTTTTCATTGCATACATTCCAAACATGACATTGGAAAACATGGGATACACCCAATCCAGGGACCATACCTTGCACATACAGTTATTGTTACTTTTACAATTCTATCCTCCTTACTCACCTAATGCAGTTGGCCGAACGGGCCCTAAAGGGAGAAAAGGGGCTAGAGTTTTGGTTCTCTACAGACTTAGGTCTCAACAGGGGTTGTAGAGGCCCAACTAACAAGGAGTAAAGAAGGGAAAGTGAAGAAAATGGATGGGTTAGAGAGCTTATACGATTTTTGAGCTTCAAAGGGGGCTGTAGGAGCTCAAATGAGGAAAAACGAAAAGGGTAGAGGATAAGTGCTACTGTGAACGATGGAGGGGTGTGGGTTTTAACAGAAAACAGTGGAATGGGCGATTGGAATGGAGGTTTGAGAGAGAAAACCAAATTTTTTAGGGAAAGGGTGAGCTTGGAGGGGTGATTTGTGAAGGAAGTATACATTTGGGGCGGTTTTAAACCACGATCCACATACAGGGGGTTCCCTTAGACCCCAAAGGCTATCGGCCCAGCCCGAAATCCGGCGAGGCCTCGCCGACCAATGGTCCAGATTTCGAGGGCTCGCCCCATGGACGAGACCCTCCTGCCCCCTAGGCCCCAAAAAACCCTGGGTTCCACCCTTGGTACCCCTAGATTAATGTGGGTAGGCCCCTAACCCCGATTCGCTCAATTTCGGGTAGTTTCGGGCAATTTCGAACGTATCTTGCAATCTGGAATGAGTTATCTGACGTAAAATATATGATTTTGGGGTAGAATGAGCTAATGAAGTCAACCAACCCAGCTATGCTAGGTTATGTAGCCTGAAATTGTGAAAAAACCCTGGATCGATGGTCGTTTCCCTGTTTCAATTTCGTCTTTACTATAAATAGTAGTTTTAGTTTGATTACTCTTCATCCGTTGGGCTTTAGGAGTTGCGCCCAACGTGAAAAGAGCTTAGAATAATTAGGACAACGGTTTGGTGAAACCAAATAGGACACTTACTATTTTTGGCCGAAAACCTTGCGCACTAGTAGACATCACGACCTTATAGTAAGTCGCGAATTTTAGGAGTTTTAGTTGTAGTTTGTTTCTGATTTCTTTCCTATTACTTGGTATCCCTATGTAAAGGGTAGCGAACTCATTTTTTTCTTTTTTTCTTTTTTTTTTGTCATTCATTAATCAATTTCGAATTTATTAGAATTTATTTCTATTTTCTGCTTTCTTTTCTCGTAGATTCGAGAAGTCTCTGTGAGGAGTCCAGAGAAGCTCCGAGGATTCGAAGTAGTTATTCTCATCACGTTTAACCTGTATTCTACCGATTTTCAATGGTTAGGATGAGGTGGATTGTGATCTAGACTCATCAATAGACGGCCTAGGAATGTTTTAAGGTCGACTCGTGTGAGCATGGTTGAATACAGACTCGATTTCGGCGTTCGTTTTCAGTGAACTAGCCGTTGGACGAAACAGGGATGCCTAAGACTGTTTCTACATTGTTCTCGCACCCTCCTAAGTCAGAGTGCATCGTGTGACCATAAGCCAGGCCCAGTTTAATCCTAATCATGCTCTGATACCATCTTGTAACGCCTTGAAAATCGAGGGTCGAGCATAAACTCAACTCCCGAGTTCCAACGCATCACTTATGCAACAAAATGAATGATGATTGAATGTTACCTGTATTAGTGCATTGAACATGAGTGAGATTAAGCCAAAATAACATATCATACTCTAGAGACAGTTAAATTGCAAGCGAAAGACTGTGATAGATATATAAAATATAAAAACTATGGTAAGTCTCCAGAGTGTGATAAGGTTACCAGGTTAAAGAATTACAAGTAGAATTCAAATGATACCAAATGTGTAATGTCATCTAGTCAACATCCCTGTAACCCTGTCGATCAAGGCACGGCTTACATGAAGCCGCCAGAAAATAATATATACAAGAAAGTGTCCTCATCGTCGCAAAGTCTAGCTCAGGCTCACAAGCATCGCCACCACCTGCAGCTACAACAGGGTCTGGTTGGTGTTTAAAAACACTGTCCCGTAACGTGGGAGTGAGTGATCAACTCAGTGGAACAATAAAGCATAGGTTAACATGTTATCAATTCAGTCAAACAATAATGAAAAAGCAGTACAATCAAACACTCATAACTACTCTTATTAATGCAAGTATGAATGACATGATGAATGCCCTTGCCAAACCACCCTCATGCGACACCATCTTATGTTCGCGACATGCGTTTATCCCTCAGTGCTCCACATCTACCAGGCACATGCAGTGCGATGATGAGCATGATTACCAAGTTATTATTAGTCTATTTCATACAACAGTATTGGGAAACTAAGGTACCTCCCTTGTATCATTCCCAAATATGATCCATTCTAGGGTCGTCAATCCTAGTTAATCTCATACGACAGTATATTTCTAGGTCGCTGTAAAGGCTGTCAGGGCTGTTACGTACAATGGTTACACCACTCCCCCATCACCTTTTTAACGGTTCATCACTAAGCTGATACAGGCCTAGTTCATACTCTATTCACTGTGGCAAAACTCGTCGCCTCACCATAAATTCAGAGTATGGTTAAGGTCACTACAAAGGGCTGTCAGGGTTGTTGCTCGCAATTGTTGCACCACTCTTGCATCACCTTATCAATGTAGGCCAACAACACGAATATAGTGTCCTATACCACCATAATCGGCTCACAAGTCTGGTTACTCACTGGTCACTACGGGGAGGCATGTGGCCCCAGCGTAGGCAGACAGCTCAACCACGGTGTCCCATACCACTATGCCCGGCTCATGAGTCTTAGCGGATCGAGGTACCATTGTTAAAAGGGATTTCACTGGTAAGTTTGGTACCCTAGGTTTAAGCAGTAGTGTCCAAACATGGTGAACATACATAAGACAGATCGGGTTGCTTGACGAGCTCGGCTAGCTCGAGCGCACGACAAGTTGGACGACATGAAGTGCATAAGCACTTCGCGTGGCCAACCACTATCACCAACTGAAGTACGACTCAGGTTCGTCGAACACGTCTCACGTAGCAAATGAATCTCAGCCACGCATTCATTTTCGTTACCGATTGCCTGGACTATAATCATAGCCCCAATCACATTCAATTATAGATAGTTAAAGCAATAATGGATCAAGATTCAAATCATACAACCAAAGTCTGATATTATCCGTTTAGGGCTGCCAGGGTTGTTGCACGGAATCGTTACACCACTCCCCCATCACCCATGACGGATCATACAATGTAGACATGAATTTAAACATATGCATTACATAGATAAAATCATACAATCAGTTGAGCATGTTATGAAGCACGACACAAGCATGAGTTTGTACATATTCAATTCCTAATCACACAGCTATCCAAGGAAATCATACACATAGTTAAAAGAGTTGAGAATCATATCTCAACACCCTTGTACATTACAATTTACTAACTATGACTCATTCAAACGTTTTAACAAACACTTAGACTACATACATCAACATACATGACATATGTTGATCACATAGGTATTAGGCCAAATCTTTCACTAGGGAGTTGCCCCAATAGATAACACGCCATCACCCATGACGGATAGTCATGGCAAGCAGGAATCCAAGTTCCATATTCATTCAGTCATTTCCACAAACACATAGGCCACACATTTTAATATAAGTAGTGTATATTGGTCGTGGCGTGATTTAGGGCAAATCCTTTCGCCAAAGGGGCATCGCCAATATAATAATCATATATCCATGACAATTAGTCTTGGCGAGCACAAATGAGGATTCTATACTCATTCAGTCATTTTCACAAACACTTAGAATACACTTTTTTAACATACATAGTGTTTATTAGCAAAAACATGTATTAGGGCGAACCCTTTCGCCAAACAAGTATTTTATCCATATATAATATATTAATACAGAAAATAATCATGACAAATACATTTCTAAAATTTATACGAATACGGTACTTTCTACAAATACCTAGAGTATTTAAAATTCCATATTCTTCATCTTTAATCGAAATGGAAAACAGACAGCACTTTGTACATGTGCAATTGCATGCAGATCATGAATCTATCATTATCTGACATTGAAAGTGTTGAAAACCATAACCTATACACCTAAAGTCCGCACCTTTTGTCGTAGAATCGTAACGAAGTTGATAGATTTGCTAGGCTTTCGTATACGGCAGTTTGGCAACCTATAGAACGAAATAGGTTAGCTATTTCATAACATACCACTATGAAAACCCCAAATCAGTTTAGGGTTAGAGTTTCTTACCTAGAAACGGAGCTGGAATCGCTGGGAAAGGAATTAGAACGGAGTGGTGGAGCTTGTGGAGCAGCAGGGAAGCATGGTAAAGAGATTCTCCCACATCTCCCACACTTTCTCTCTCTTTTCTCTCTTCTCTCTCTAGGGTTTCTCTCAAATTCATATGGCTGTGAGAGAGAGGGTTCTAAGGTCCTTATATAGCCTAAAAAGTCTCCAAAATAGACTCCAGGTCAAGGTATACTTAGGTTATTACCAAAGCGGATCTGTTTCAGCTCAACGGAGCACTTCTAGCAGGCCCCCTTGAGCCAAAGGATGGACTTAAGCTCACTAACACTGGATGTACGTTTGTTAAGTTTTCATTTTAGTAGGGATTCCAGATCACGCGTGGCGGACCAGTTTCAGTTCAACGGTCAGTGGATCTCGATCGGAGATTTCGAGTACATAGATATGTTTGGGGAAATATCTCTGATCCGAGGGTATAATTTAGTCTGATTCTGACGGTCTGGTTGCTTAAAACTGATCCGCAAGTGAGAGGTGCCAGATTTATTTATTTTGGATTTAATTTAGAATTATTTTCATATTTCTCACACTCCCCGCTCCGAGCTCAAGCGAATTTCACTGAGACACTATCGGGAGTTGATTTTCGAGATGGTTGTCAAGCCCAGCGAGGCGGTCCTAAGTCCTTAACTTCGTATTATTCGCACTCCCGATGTGTGGTCAAGACCTGATACGGAGTTTCAATGTGCTCCCAAGAGCAGACGGGTAATGGGATTGATCCTAGATTTTAGGGTAACCTAGCGTCAATGATTCTACAAGTTTTGGGTCTTGCAGATCGTATTTAAAGTGATTGGTGCTAATTTCACAGGTACTCTAGTTTAACACTAGCTAATTCTCACCTAATTTCTAAAGGATTCAGTCCTGGGTGATTTCGGTCTGAGGTGGTACTTAATCCTTTGTAGCAATGTTTAGTTTAAGTATTGTTCTTCATTACCTAAACTTTAAGATAGTGTCTAATATGAAAGTACTTAGAAAATTTAAAGAACAAGGTGGTGAAAGGTGAGATTTGCGAAGGAAATGGGTTCAAAAGTGGTTTTAGACTTTGGGATTCAGTTCTGACAGGTTAATAAGGTGTTAGGAACGACCCATCGCCTAAGGACGTCTAATCCCAGGTTGGCAAAAATCCGGGATGTTACAGAGGTACCTTAGCTTCCCGAATCTGCTGTATGAATACACCTAATAAATTACTTGGCTAACACGACCATGCACCGCATTCATGTGCTTTGGCGAGGAAGCGCACTTTTAGGGAGTTTACCATATGCAACCGTGAGGTGAAGTCACGGAGGGAGTGCAGGAGAGGGCATGTATCATTACAATATACCATTCCTACTTTAACAAGAGTACTTAGGACATGATTGTTGTTCTACTTTATCATTACTACTTGACTGAATTGATAACATGTTAACCTTTGCCTTATAGTACCACTGAGTCGATCACGCACTCCCACTCTAGGACGGTGTTTTAAAACACCAACCAGACTCTTATTTAGATGTAGGTTACAATGAGGCTTTTGCGACGGGGCCATATTTCATTGATGAGGAGGAGTTCTCCTACGTGCAGCTCTCAGGCGACTTTATGTAGACCTTGCGCTGCTTTGATGGGATTACAGGGATATTGGATTAGTTGAACACTTACATTTTGGTATTTTGTGTATTTTGAAACAAAATATGTATATATTCAGCCCGGCTACATGATCATACTCTTGAGGTTATGAAACTCGTTCATATACTTTATATACCTATCTTAGTCTTCCACTTTCCTAATTTTGTTAAATCTGGAGTATGATATGCTGTTTAGTGTAATCCCACTCATGTTTAAGACACTAATATGGATGACATTTAAACATCATTATCTATGTTGCATAAGTGATGCGTTGGAACTCGGGAGTTGAGCTTTGCTCGACCCCCGATTTTCGGTATGTTACAAGTTGGTATCAAAGCATAATTTGGATTAAACTTGACCTGGGTTATGGTAACACGATGCACACTGATGTACTTTAACTTAGGAGCGGGTGATAAAAATTATAAACGGTCATAAGTTCCCAAGTTTCACCAACGGGCGAGAATGACCATTGAACATAGTCCGTATGCGACCGAGACCATGTAAAATGATCTCGATTCCTTCTTAGGCCATCGAACGATAGGTTTAAAACATCACCTGACAAATTCCAAACTTAAATCACGCCAAAAAGTATGAATATGTGTAAGATGGGACCCGAAACCACCTTAAACAGACACGGGGGCCCAAACCACAAGAAACGGGGGGGAGACCACCACCCCCAGGCGGCGGCACCGCCACCTATACAAGGGACCGCGGCGGGTCGGTCGCCCTCTTCCACTCGTGTGGGGCCTGCATTTTGTGTGGGGCCACCCCATTTACACCCCTTTGCTCTATTTTCCCCTATTTCACCCCATTCAAGCTCTCCTTTCCTCTCAAAACTCTCATTTTCCCTCTCAAATCCTCACTCCATACTCAATCTTCCTCTTCTTCTTCAGTACACACACCCACCACCACTTTCCTCAAAACTCATCCCCTACCACCCTCTATCTCCCTCATTTCCTCTCATTTGAGCACACAAATCCATCTTTATGTCTCATATCCCTTTAAATCCACAAACCCATCTCACCTTTCAAGTTCTTCCAACCCCATGGCTCTTTTTAAGTTAGTTGCTACTATCTTCTCCCTTTCCACACTCCTTTCCCTCATGGGAAAGAAGAGCGCACCCATGGATGAAGTCGGGCCTAGCCACCCAACTCGTTTGACGAAGAAGACGGGTGCCGAAGCAGGCACGAGCGCAGACCAAGAGAGAAGATCAAAATGGGATCTTGACCCGCAGATCCCTATCGAGAGATCACTACCGACGGGCGTCGAATTAGGTAGGTTCCGTAACCGAAGAGTTGTATTCGAGGCTCATGTGGATGAAAGGCTTTTCGGGTTATACCCAGTGATGGACATGCTCCTGGAAAATGGGTGGGGTCCCATATTTGAGGGAAATACCCATGCGAGTGAAGGAGCAGTGCGTACCTTCTATGCTCATATACGAGACCCACTACTGGAGACACTACAGTTTACTATCCCTTTGGGAGGAGAGCAAGTCATAGTCAATGTTGGCATGATAGCTCGTATCATGGGTATGGAGCGTGGACTTGTACATGCTAGTGAGGCAAACCTTACCAGTGAACGAGAAAGAAATCGCCACACCCATTTCCTCTATGGCCAGCTTGAGCGGTGGAGGCGAGGAAATAGCCTTGCATCGACCAAATTCACAAACGATTTTGCACCTGCTCCACCACATATTCACATATAATGCATACTCCAGGTGGAGTAACCACACAGAATGTACTGGGCTAATGGTGAATTTCTTATATAAAGCTGGTTAGGGAGACAAGTTATGTCTGCCTACATATGTATTGTCTTAGATTGTGGATACTGCACGATCTATACGGGAAGATGCCTCACTTCCCTTCGGTCGAGTTATTTGTAAAATTGTCCGCCATCTCAGTTTCAGACTCCATATGGATGACGTTGCCCCGATTCATATCATCAGTGATGTTATGCTCAACAATATGGGCATAGGCCCCAGACAGCGACAAGCAAGGCTTGATGAGTATGGGGATGAGATAGAGGAAGAGGAAGAAAGTAGTGGAGAAGAGGAGGAAGATGAAATAGAGGAAGGAAGTGAGAAGGAAGTGTGGGGGAAGGCAGTGGTGAAGAGGGAAGTGATTAGGAAGAGCAGGAAGAAGAAGAAGAGGAGGCCCAAGATGCAGGTAGGGAGCCTCCTACAGTAACACATGACGACCGCCATGATCGGGCTGCCTTAGAAGCCCGCATGGCTTAGATTGAAGAGAGTCAGGCCGCATTGAGACAGGAAGTCAGGGAGAACCAGGCGTACATAAAACAGAAATTCAAGAGGATGTCGCGCACCTTGAAGGCTCTCCTGTGTTGTATGCAGGATAAGGGTGCACCTCCACCTTCGCCTGAGTCAGCAGACTAGTCATATATTGTGATCGTCAGTTGTTTTACTTTGTTTCTTGTCTTTCTATGTAATAGCCCTTGTAGGCTTAGTGGTAAGTTAAAGTAGTTGGTGTGGAACTCTTACTAATTAGCTCACATACATCTTCTGTCATGATTCATGTAGTACTATATCTCATGTATTGTGACAATTTTGGGTAATGCAATGCATGAAGCTTCTTTTAAATTGGAATGCGAAGAATGCTTGAGAAGTTGAGTGTTATTATGCTAAATCTTACGCGTGTTGCACCTTATGTTGTGTATAGGGAATGCCTTCGAAATCCACTCAGAATATGACACGTCTCGCACTTGACGTATCGATTGATGGGGCACCTCCCCTGAATGATGGCTAGACGGACCCCAATTTGGGCTAAAATTTTAAGACTATGCCGGATTCTCAGCCGGCCACTAGCCCCACAAACGGGTCAACACCTTTTACACCACCAGTTCCAAAACAGAACCGTGCGTCTTCATCGACGCTATACGTACTACAGTCGGCTCCTCCTCCTGATAGGTTGGAGCAGATGATTCTTTTAATGCAGCAACAATAATAGCAACAGCAACAACAACAGTTTTGGCCACTATTGCAGGGGCCCTTGCCCATAATATGAATATGGTCCCACCTGCACCACCTGTGCAGCCTGCTAGAAATATGAATACCAGCGGTCTTTTTGAACGCTTCCAGCGTTTCTGACCTCCCACCTTTGCAGGCACTCATAGGCCCGAGGAGGCCGAATACTGGCTAGATCGCATCTCTAAGATGTTGAAGCCGCTGCATTGCACTGAGGCAGAGCAGGTAGAGTTGGTTACCTATATGTTCCAGAAGGAGGCTAGTCGATGGTGGGACAACATCGTATGGACAGTTTGTAACATCCCGGATTTTTGCCAACCTGGAATTAGACGTCCTTAGGCAATGGGTCAGTCCTAACACCTTATTAACTTGTCAGAACTCAATCCCACAGCCTAAAATCGCTTGTTAACCCATTTCCTTCACAAATCTCACCTTTCACCACCTTGTTCATTCATTTTTTCTAAGTACTTTCACATTAGACACTATCTTAAATTCATTAAGTATTAATAACTTGGAACACTATATGTACAAACTACAAAGGCCTAAGTACCACCACAGACAGAAATCTTACAGGACTAAATCCTTTAGAAAATAGGCGAGAATTAGCTAGTGTTAAACTAGAGTACCTGTGAAATTAGCACCAATCACTTTAAATACGATCTGCAAGACCCAAAACTTGTAGAATCATTGACGCTAGGTTACGCTAAAATCTCGGATCAATCTCATTACCCAGTTGCTCTCGGGAGCACATCGAAACTCCGTATCAGATCTGGACCGCACGTCGGAAGTCCGATTAACACGAAGTTAAGAAATTAGGACCGCCTTGCTGGGCTTGACAACCGTCTCGGAAATCAAATCCAGATAGTGTCCCAGCGCTATTCGCTTGAGCTCGGAGCGGGGAGTGTGAGAAATATGAAAATAATTCTAAATTAAATTCAAAATAAATAAATCTGGCACATGTCGCTTGCGGATCAGTATTAAGCAACCAGACCGTCAGAATCAGACCAAATTACACCCTCGGATCAGGGATATTTTTTCAAACATATCCATGTACTCGGAATCTCCGATCGAGATTCGCTGACCGTTGAACTGAAACTGGTCCACCACGCGTGATCTGGAATCCTGACTGAAACGAAAACTTAACTAAACATAGATCCAATGTTAGTGAGCTTAAGTCCAACCTTTGGCTCAAGGGGGCCTGTCAGAAGTCCTTCGTTGAGCTGAAACAGGTCCACTTTAGATATAACCTAAGTATACCTTGACTTGAAGTCTAATTTGATGAGTTTTTAGGCTATATAAGGACCTTAAAACCCTCTCTCATTCAGCCATACGAATTTGAGAAAAACCCTAGGAGAGAAGAGAGAAAAGAAAGAGAAAGTGTGGGAGATGTGGGAGATTCTTCCTGCCGTTCTTCCCTGCAGTATCCAAGCTCCACCACCTCATTCTAATCGCTTTCTCGGCGATTCCGGTTCCTTTCCTAGGTAAGAAACCCTAACCCTAACCTGTTTTAGGGTTTTGATAGTTGTAGGTTATGAAATAGCTAACCTATTTCGTTCTATAGGTTGCCAAACTGCCGTATACGAAAGCTTAGCAAACCTATTGAATCCGTTACGATTCTACGACAAAAGGTGAGGACTTTAGGTGTATAGGTTATGGTTTTCAACGCTTTCAATGTCAGATAATGATAGATTCATGATCTGCATGCAATTGCACATGTATAAAGTGTTGTCTGTTTTCTGTTTCGATTAAAGATGAAGAATATGGAATTTTACATACTCTAGGTATTTGTAGAAAGTATCGTATACGTATAAATTTTGGAAATGTGTTTGCCATGATTATTTGCTATATTGATATATTACATATGGATAAAATACTTGTTTGGCGAAAGGACTCGCCCTAATACATATTTTTGCTAATCTACACTATGTATGTTAAAATAGTGTATTCTAAGTGTTTGTGAAAATGACCGAATGAGTATAGAATTTGCATTCGTGCTTGCCATGACTAATTGTCATGGATACATGATTGTTGTATAGGCGATACCCCTTTGTCGAAAGGATTTGGCCTAAATCACGCCACGACCAATATACACTATATATACTAAAACGTGTAGCCCAAGTGTTTGTGGAAATGACTGAATGAACATGGAACTTGGATTCCTGCTTGCCATGACTATCTGTCGTGGGTGCACGCTTGTTATAATTGGGTCAACTCCCTAGTGAAAGGATTTGGCCTTATACCTATGTGATCAACATACGTCATGTATGTTGATGTATGTAGTTTAAAGTGTTTGTTGAAATGACTAAATAAATATGGATTTATGATTTATACCTACCAAATATATTAAATGTATTGAATGTATTTATACCTGCCAAATAAATATGGATTTATGATTTATACCTGCTAAATGACTAAATAAATGTATTGAATGTAAGAACATGATTGATGTGTATGCGACAACTCCTTGCTATAAGGATTTGTCCTATTCTATGTTGAAATCAACATACGTCATGTATGTTGGAGTGGTGTAGTTTAAGTGTTTGCTAAATGCCTGTGTGAGAAATTGTGTCATGAACTAAGTTTAATAGGGTGTTGAGATAGGATTCTCAACTACCATAGAGATGTATGTGATTTCCTCCATGTTGTTTGTTTAGTTTAACCGCTTACTTATGAAATATATGTGTTTGTATTTCCTGTTTATATTGTGCTTTATAACATGCTTTTTAACATGCTTGAATTACTTTATATATTCTGTTTTACTCTATATGCTTCAGAATAAGGGTTGATTGTGTTTGGGGCTATGATTATAGTCCAGGCAATCGGTAACGGGATTGAATTCGTGGCTGCGATTCATTCGCCACATGAGATGTGTTTGATGAACCCGAGTCATACTTCGGTTGGCGATAGTGGTTGGCCACACGAAGTGCTTATGCGTGATCAGGGTCAAATATTGCATATCAGACCCCGATCATTACCTATTTTACGTACATGATAATGCCTAAACATCATATTTTAATTGTATTTTTGTTGCAGGATGTAATAATGAGCGTTGGACTGAAAAGGGGATTAAAAGCATGGATTTGATAATCCAAAATCCACATGAGCACGGGATGGACCCCAGAGAACCAATAATGAAGAGTTTACATGCCTGGGATCTGAGCAAAGCGAGCCGAAGGGGCCCGAAAATGGTCCAGAATGCAAGATCACATGGTTCCCGCCATCCGATCAACTCGAAACTTCATACATGTGATGGGGGCCGCAAATTAACCATACATATTAAATTTCATCTACTGAAAATCTCGGAAAGTAGCTCAACGGACAGATCAGCCCATTAATCTTCAATTTGGGGCCCACCTGATATTTGGAACTGTCTCAAATTGGTTTTTGACGGAGGAAATAATACGAGGAAAAGGATGGACGGCGCAGATTTCGCCCAAACATCACAGTGGGCCCCGCACGTGACGCATGTACACCATGCAGCACGTCGCTCCCGCACCGCACCGAACGACCGCCAGCGGTCAGCGGGCGCTGACCCGCGCTCGTCAGCCTCGCTGAAGACGTAAACAGCGTCTTCGCCGTCCGATCGGACGATCGTGTTGTGGGTCCACACCGACCATCAAACCTCCAATCCGGTCCGTTCATCAGGTCAAAATGAAGACCATTAACATTGCCTAGGTGGCCAAATTTCAAACAGTCATCCTGGGTGAAATCTAACCGTTCAAAAGTCGATTGGACGGTGGAACGAAGAATCTGGTGGGCCACACCGAAAACAGTGAAACCGAACATCCCTGGACGGTTTTCAGTTGGGGATCCAATGGACGGAGTGGATTTCTCAACAAAACATCACAGTGGGCCCCACCATTTCCGCAGAGCATCCGCGTCCGCGGTTGCTGCGTCAGCGAGACCGGCCGCTGGCCGTTTTTGCGAAGGATTGTGGGCCCCACACGTCGCCTGTCTGGACGATCCGATCCGTCCATCTTGTATAGGGCCATGAATACTACAAAACCAGGGTGATATTTCACTCCCATGCGTACACACGTGCGTGATACAGAGGCCACAAAAGGACTACCCGGCGACGTTCAAAACTGATCTTTTTGTATTTTCTTCTCTGGGCCGCGTTAATGGACATTCAAAACCACCCATTCCTGACTGAAATTTTGTCCTGAATCCAATGGAAGGGGTGGATTTTCCAGAAAATGCCTCTGTGGGGCCCACCGATCACGGCTGTGAAAATTTGTACTCCGAGTCCTTCTACGACTCTGCCACCGATTCCAGCCATCCAGCAGCTATAAAAGGTGAGTTTTGGACATGGGAAAGGGATTCAGAGATTCAGAACCAGGGAGGAGCTCCAGATCTATAGCAAGGGAGAGAAGAAAGAGAAGAAAGAGGAGAAAGAGAAGAAAGAAGAGAGAGAAAAATTGGTTTGAAATTCCTTTTATGAATTCTTATTTTTATTTATCCATCTGTTTAATGGAATTTATGGGTCACTAATCTCTCAGCTAGGGCTGAGATGAAACCCCTAATTTGAACACCCTTTGTTCTATATTGATTTTACTTGAATTAAATTGATTTGTTTCTTTCCTTAGTGTGCTTGATTGTTTTAAATTCTATACTTCTCCATCTATGAACTTTTGAGTCTATGGATGGATGTGGTTTGGATGCTTATTCTAGGTGCTTGTATCTGGTCATGAACAGGTTCCTGTAGAGGAAGAAACAGGGTGCTTTACTGAACTGCATATTCCTTATGCCCAATTTGGACATGGGATATGTTCTTCATGGCATTGCTTAAAGGAATTAGACAATCTGTATGCCCGATTAAGGACACAGATTGTGCTTTCTCTAGACAAGTTGGATCAATCTAATTTAAAGTGAATTAACGGACAAAACAAAGGTTAGGATGATTAGGGGTGGATTCGAAAGTCCTAGTGCTCTCTCTGATTGAATTTTCTTCCTTATTCTCAATAGTTATTTTTCATAGATTTGTGTTAGCAATTTGATCCTTTATTTGTTGAATTAGTTAAGGAGAATCGTGAATTTGAATTGTGACGACCAGTCCCTGTGGATTCGACCTCGGTCTTACCGAGTTTATTACTACACCACAACCCTATACTTGGGGAGTGAACAATGCGCTTCATATCGTTTAACTTGTTGTGCGCTTGAGCAAGCCGAGCTCGTCAAGCAACCCAATCTGTCTTATGTATGTTCACCATGTTTGGATGCCTCTACTTGAACCTAGGGTACCAAACTTACCAGTGAAATCCCGTTAACCATGGTACCACGATTCGCTAAAACTCATCAGCCGGGCATGGTGGTATGGGACACTGTGGTCGAGCTGTCGGCCTACGCTGGGGCCACGTGCCTCCCCGTAGTGTCCATTGAGCAACCAGAGTCGTGAGCCGATTATGGTGATATGGGACACTATATTCGTGCTATCGACCTACATTGATAAGGTGATGGGGGACTGGTGCAACGAATGCGTGTAACAGCCCTGACAGCCCTTTGTAGTGACCTCGAGCATACTCTGAATTTGCAGTGAGGCGACGAGTTTTGCCGCGGTGTATAGAGTATGAACTAGGCCTGTATCAATTTAGTGATGAACCGTTAAAAAGGTGATGGGGGAGTGGTGTAACGAATGCGTGTAACAGCCCTGGCAGCCTTTGCAATGACCTGAAACACACCATCATATTAGATTAACTAGGACTGACGACCCTAGAATGGATCATGTTTGGGAATGATACAAGGGAGGTACCTTAGTTTCCCAATCCTGCTGTTTGAAATGGACTAATAATTACTCGGTAATCATGCTCATCATCGCATTGCATGTGCCTGGAAGATGTGGAGCACTGAGGAATGCAAGCATGCCGCGAACGTAAGATGGTGTTGCACGAGGGAGTGTGTGGTGAGGGCATGCATCATGACTGCATTCATACTTTCATTAACAAGAGTATTTAGAATTGTTTGATTGTACTGCTTTATCATTACTGCTTGACTGAGTTGATAACATGTTAACCTATGATTTATTGTTCCACTGAGTTGATCACTCACTCCCACATTACGGGATGGTGTTGTACACACCAACCAGACTTGTTTGAGTTTCAGATGATGGTGATGCTGCGAAGCGGAGCCGGACTTTTATGAGGATGAAGAGGATTCCTCCTTTATGCAATTTCAGGTGGGTTCCTGTGAGTCGTGTCCTGATCGACAGGGCTTTCTGGGATGTTGACTAGATAACACTACACCTTTGGTATAATTTGAAATTGTACTTGTAATTCATTAACCTGGTAACATTATCACACTCTGGAGACTCACCATAGTTTTTATATTTTATATATCTATCATAGTCTTCCGCTTGCAATCTCACTTGTCTCTGGAGTATGATATGCTGTTTTGGCTTAATCTCACTCATGTTCAATGCACTAATACAGATAACATTCAATCATTATTCATTTTATTACATAAGTGATGTGTTGGAACTCGGGAGTTGAGTTTATGCTTGACCCCCTATTTTCAGGGCGTTACACAGTTCCTGTAGGGTACGTGTGGACGTGGAACGTGTTTGAGACCCGTTTTCATGGAAAGTATTTCTCCCTCACTTACCGTAATGAAAAGAAGGGTGAATTTCTTTGCCTCCAATAGGGAGGTATGACCGTTGCTGAGTATGATAACAGATTTATGGAGCTGGCCAGATATGCTCCTCATATACTAGTAGACGAGCCGATGAGAATGCGGCTATTTTCTGAGGGACTGTGGCCTGAGATATCTACGAAGATGTGTTGTGCTAGCATTCCCAATTATGCTGAGCTAGTGAACATGTCCCTGCGAGCTAAGCAGGATGGGGACAGACTATCCCGTACACGGGTGCCCATAGGTCCAGGCCTCGACCTGATTTGCTGAATAGACCGTTCCTCGGTAAGAGGCCATGCGTAGATTCGCCTCCCAAGCTTACGGTTCCACCGACCCAGCTAAGGCGATCCGATTTGTGGTACACTTACTGCAAGAGGTTGGGCCATATAGATATTTACTGCTTTACCAAGATGAGGGACAACGGCTTCACGCCTCCTTAGAAGATCAACCGTCAGCTTCCTCAAGCTATCTCGGTTCCACCTCTATGTTCAGCACTGCCTGCACAGCCTTTTTACAGGCCAAATGTACCTCAAAATAGGCCGCCTCAACGGCCTATGGCAACGCAGCCGAATCATCCTCAACAATCTCGTGTGCACTCACTTGCAGCTGAGGCATCCGAGACAGCAACCGCAACACCATTAGCTTTCGAAGGTACAACACATATCCAAGGTACACCAATCTTCTTATTGGTGGACACCAGGTCCACTATCTCGATAATATCATGCGTAGCAGTCAAGCGACTAGTATTGGAAACTATTCCTATGGTTGGGGTGAGACAACTTACTGCCACAGGGACCTTCTCAGACACTATCAAGATTTGTAAGGATTACTCGATAGACTTAGGAAGCAGAACAGTACTCTTTGACCTTATTGTTACTCCACTATGTCATTACAATGTCATCCTCGGTATGGATTGGCTCACCGAGATAAAGGTAGAGATCAATTGCGATACTAGATTGGTGACAGTCCATGGACCTGAGGGCACGACCTTTACTTTCCCAGTTCAGGTCAGTTGGTACTACTGCATTAGTTGTTATGCTACCTTGCTAGAGAATATTGATGGTCCGACACTTGGGGACAAGCCTGTAGTCCAAGATTTTATGGACGTGTTCAGGACGATACTTGGACTACCTCCTCGGCGCGAGATCGACTTTACTATCGACCTTGTGCCTGGTGCGACACCTATTTCTCTACCGACGTATAAGGAAATAGGTATCGCATGCCTCCATGTGAAATGGAGGAATTGAGGAGACAGATTGATGATCTGTTGGATTTGAATTTTATATAGCCTAGCATATCTCCTTGGGGAGCACCAGTATTGTTTATAAAGAAGAAAGACGGATCGCTGCGATTGTGTATTGATTATCGCAGGTTGAACTAAGTGACAGTGAAGAACAATATCTTTTGCCCATGATAGATGATTTGTTCGATCAGTTGAAAGGGGCACAGTATTTTTCAAAGATTGACTTATAGTCAGGGTACCATCAGTTGCGTGTCAGGGATGAAGACGTGCAGAAAACGGCATTCAGAGCCAGTTTTGGGCACTATGAATTCCTTGTGATGTCGTTTGGACTTACGAATGCACCGGCTGTATTCATGGACCTCATGAACCGGGTGTTTCAGCCGTATCTGTACCGGTTCGTCCTCGTATTTATAAATGACATTTTGATATACTCCAAGAGCTGAAAGGATCACGAAGAGCACCTGCGAGCAGTATTTGATACTCTCAGGAAGAATCAGTTGTTTGCTCAATACAAGAAATGCAATTTCTGGAAAGAAGAAGTTAAGTTCCTGGGACATGTGGTGTCCAAGGAAGGAATCACCGTGGACCTTGCTAAGGTGACCACAGTTTAGGACTGGGAGCAGCCCAGTTCGGTTACTGAAGTGAGGAGTTTCCTGGGACTTGCTGGCTACTATCGCCGCTTCATTAAATACTTTTACAAGATAGTTAGACCGTTATTGCAACTCACTTGAAAGGATCTTAAGTTCGCCTGGAACGAGAGAGCAGAAGCAGTCTTTCAGGAATTAAAGGACAAGCTGACATCTGCACCCATGCTAGTATTGCTAGAGTAGGGGGTCAAGTACACTATCTACACTGACGCGTCTCGTGTTGGTTTGAGTTGTGTTCTTATGCAGAAGGACAGAGTGATTGCCTATGCATCGTGATAGTTGAGGAAACATGAAGAAAACTACCCTACGCATGACCTGCAATTAGCAGAGTTATCTTCGTATTAAAGCTCTAGAGACATTACCTCTACGGAGAGGAGTTCGAGCTCTTTTGCGACCACAAGAGCCTCAAGTACATATTCACGTAGAGAGACCTGAATATGAGGCAACGACGTTTGATGGAAACCTTGAAAGACTTCAAGTTTGAGGTCTCATACCATCCTGGCAAGGCCAACCTTGTGGCAAATGCGTTGAGCCGTAAGAAGACAATAGAGTTTGCAGCTCCGCTAATGATAAAAGAATGGACCATGGTGGAATTTGTGCGAGACTTCGAATAGAAGCTTGCAGTAGAGGAGTCGTTCAAGAGCGTCGTACATATTCGCGGTCAACCACTTATTGATGACCGGATCATTGTGGCTCAGAGAGAAGATGAATGGTTAGTGAAGATGAGAAGACGAGCTAATGTCGATGAAGACTCTGAATGGAGAGTTGGTTCATATTGGGGTTTACATTATCGTGGCCGCCTATGTGTCCTGAATCTTCATGACTTGAGGAAGGAAGTTCTAGAAGCTGCTCACAATTCGAGGACGGCAATGCATCCTGGCAGTACGAAGATGTACCGAGACATGAAGCATTCGTACTGGTGGGACAACATGAAGGCCCACAGTGTTAGCTTGGGAAATTCCTTGGCTTTTTGGTCAGCCAAAGAGGGATTGAGGCAGATCTCGACAAGATTCGAGCTCTGCTAGATATGAGCTCGCCAAGGACAGTGAAAGAAATTTAGTGCCTCACTGGAACGATTGTCGCCCTCAATCACTTCGTCTTCCAGGCTGTAACGCCCTGAAATTCGGGGGTCGAGTATGAACTCAACTCCCGAGTTCCAACGCATCACTTATGCAACATAGATAATGATGATTAAATGTTGTCTGTGTTAGAGCAATAAACATGAGTGAGATTATACCAAAACAGTAATTCATACTCCAGATCAATTGTATAAAGGCAAGCGAAAGACTGAAACTGTATATACATGTATGTAAAAGATACAAAATCATTTCATTCTCCAGAGTATGAACCCATTTGAGTCACCATATACATATATCTGTTTTATGTTCAAAAAGGTCAAAAATACATCTAAGGATATAATCCCGGCAAATCCCGTCGATCCGGCAGTCTAGCCGAAGCCGCCAGAATACTGCATAAATGAGAACTCGTCCTGGTCCTCACCATAGTCCGGCTCAGCCTCCTGAGTCGCCAGCTCATCTAAACCTGAGACAGAGTCTGGTTGGTGTGTACAACACCGTCCCGTAACGTGGGAGTGATAGCTAACTCAGTGGAACAATAAAGCATAGGTTAACATGTTATCAACTCAGTTAAGCAGTAATGATAACGCAGTATAATCAAACACTCCTAACTACTCTTATTAATGCAAGTATGAATGCAGTCATGATAGATGCCCTCACCGACATACTCCCTCATGCGACACCATCTTACGTTCGCGGCATGCTTACTTTCCTTAGTGCTCCACATCTTCCAGGCACATGCAATGCATGATGAGCATGATTACCGAGTTGTTATTAGTCCATTTCAAACAGCAGGATTGGGAAACTAAGGTACCTCCCTTGTATCATTCCCAAACATGATCCATTCTAGGGTCGTCAGTCCTAGACAATCTCATACGATAGTGTGTTTCTAGGTCGCTGCAAGGGCTGCCAGGGCTGTTACACGGAATCGTTGCACCACTCCCCCATCACCTTATCAAAACAGGCCTAGTTTATACTCTATATACTGCGGTAAAACTCGTCGCCTCACCGGAAATTCAGAGTATGCTCGAGGTCACTCCACTAACGTCCTACCAACTAGCAGTCTATTTTCGAAGCCCGACCAGTTCACTTATTGAGAATGGGACCCGGATGCAACCCGACTGAGGACCATAGCCAGGCTACGCCAGTGTAGGCCGACAGCTCGAATATAGTGTCTCATACCACCATAATCGGCTCATGAGTCTGATTGCTCAATGGTCACTACGAGGAGGCACATGGCCCCAGCGTAGGCCGACAGCTCGACCACGGTGTCCCATACCACCATGTTCGGCTCATGAGTCTTAGCGGATCGAGGTACCATGGTTGACGGGATTCCACTGGTAAGTTTAGTACCCTAGGTTCAAGCAGTAGTGACCAAACATGGTAAACATACATTAGACATATCGGGTTATTTGACGGGCCTGACTAGCTCGAGCGCACAATCAATTGAACGACATGAAGTGCATAAGCACTTCGTGTGGCCTAACCACTGACGCCAACTGAAGTACGACTCGGGTTCGTCAAACACATCCTACGTAGCGAAATGTAACTCAACCACGATCTCAAGTCTGGTACTGATTGTCTGGACTATAAACATAGTCCCAATCACAATTTATCCATATTCGAAGCATGTGGAGTAAAGCATAATAAACAAAGTAATTCAAGCATGCTAATAAACATGTCATAAGCATGTATAAAGCATATCATAAGCACCATATGAACAAGAATACAAACACATATATTTCACAAGTAAGCAGTTTAGTTAAACAACCTCATGGAGGAAATCATACATGTCTCTAAGGTAGTCAAGGATCCCATCTCAACACCTAACTAAGGCATCATCACCCAAACACTTACTCTCACAAGCATTTTCACAAACACTTAGCATACACTCTTTCAACATACATAGTGTATGTTAACAAACATGTATTAGGGTGAATCCTTTCGCCAAGCAAGTATTTTACGCATATATAACATGTTTATTCAACAAATAGTCATGGCAAACACATCTCCAAAATATGTACATATACGGTACTTTCTACAATACACAATTTCTACATACATAGTGTATATTAGCAAACATGTATTAGGATGAATCTTTTGCCAAATAAGTATTTTATCCATATACTATATATTCATACAACAAATAATCATGGCAAACACATTTCCAAAATTTATATGTATACGGTATTTCTACGAATACCTAGAATATGTAAAATTCCATATTCTACATCTTTAATCGAAATAGAAAACAAACAGCACTTTGTACATGTGCAATTGCATGCAGATCATGAATCTATCATTATCTAACATTGAAAGCATTGAAAACCATAACCTATACATCTAAAGTCCGCACCTTATACCGTAGAATCGCAACGGATCAGCTAGGTTTGCCAAGCTTCCGTATTTGGCAGTTTGGTAGCCTAAAGAATGAAATAGGTTAGCTATTTCATAACCTAGAACCAACACACCCCAAAACAGATTTAGGGCTAGGATTTCTTACCTCAAAACGAAGTCAGTATCGCTGGGAAAGCGACAAGAAAGGGGTGGTGCAGCTTGTGTAGCGGCAGGGGATAATAGTAGGAAGGATCTCCCACAACTCTCTAGCTTTCTCTCTCTTTTTCTCTCTTCTCACTTAGGGTTTTTTCTCAAATTCGTATGGCTGTGAGAGAGGGGGTTCTAAGGTCCTTATATAGCTTAAAAACTTTCTGAAATAGACTTAAGGTCAAGGTATACTTGGGTTATAACCAAAGTGATACTGTTTCAGCTCAACGGAGGATTTCTAACAGGCCTCCTTGAGCCAAAGGTCGGACTTAAGCTTATCAACCTCGGATCCATGTAAAGTTAAGTTTTCATTTCAGTCGGATTTTCAGATCACGCGTGGCGGACCAGTTTCAGTTCAACGGTCAGCGGGTCTCGATCCGAAATTCCAAGTACATGTAAATGTTTATGAAATTTTTCCTGATCCGAAGGTGTATTTGGGTCAAATTCTGACGGCCTGGTAGCTTACAAATTGTCCACAAGCGAAACGTGCCAGATCACTATTCAAGATATTTATTTTGTAAAGAAAACAAGTGTTTTCACACTCCATCGCTCCGGACTCAAGCGAACAGCCGTGGGACACTGTCTGGATTTGGTTTCCGAGATGGTTGTCAAGCCCAGCGAGGCGGTCTTAAGTCCTCAACGTCGTATTATTCGGACTCCCGATGTGCGGTCTAGACCTGTTACGGAGTTTCAATGTGCTCCTAAGAGCAGTCGGGTAATGAGTTTGATCCTAGACTTTAGGGTAACCTAGCGTCAATGATTCTACAAGTTTTGGGTCTTGCAGATCGTATTTAAAGTGATTCAAATGGATTTCATGGATAATCTAGTTTAGCACTTAGTTATCTTTGTCTAATTTCTAAAGGATTTAATCCTAAGTGATTTCAGGTCGAGGTAGTACTCGGGTCTTTGCACGAAAATTTACGAGTCGTTACAAGGTCACTAACAACTGCCTCACTTTCTTCCAATAATTAAAAGGAAAACAGGAGGTAGAAGGACTATGAGTTGGCCTTCTAACAGCTCAAACAATACTTAAGATCGCCTCCGCTACTTTCCAAGCCCGAGCAAGGAGAGCCACTACTATTGTACCTGGCAGTCTCGGTCGCAGCGATTAGCTCAGCCCTTATCTGGGAGAAAGGGGGGAAACAACTCCTAGTGTACTATGTCAGCAGGCCTTGGTACCCGCCGAGACCAAGTACCCAGACATCGAGAAGCTCGCCCTAACTTTGGTCATGTCATCTAGTCGCCTCCGTCCTTATTTCAGGGCCCACACAATCATAGTACTGACCAAGCAACCTCTCTGTCAAGTACTCTAGAGGCCCAAGGTGTCGGGGTGTAACAGCCCGGATTTTTCCCAACCTGGAATTAGACGTCCTTAGGCGATGAGTCAATCCTAACACCGGTTTAACTTCTCAAACACTCAATTAAAGCCTCAAATCCCTTTTCAAACCATTTTCTTCACAAATCCCACCCTTCACCACCTTGTTCTTTCAATATTTTCTAAGTACTTTCACCTTAAACACTATCTTAAAGTTTAGGTAATGAAGAACAATACTTAAACTAAACATTGCTAGAAAGGACTAAGTACCACCTCAGACCGAAATCACCCAGGACTAAATCCTTTAGAAATTAGGCGAGATTTAGCTAGTGTTAAACTAGAGTGCCTGTGAAATTAGCACCAATCACTTTAAATACGATCTGCAAGATCCAAAACTTGTAGAATCATTGACGCTAGGTTACCCTAAAATCTAGGATCAATCTCATTACCCGGCTGCTCTCGGAAGCATCTCGAAACTCCTTATCAGATCTGGACCGCACGTCGGAAGTCCGATTAACACAAAGTTAAGGAATTAGGACCGCCTTGCTGAGCTTGACAACCATCTCAGAAATCAAATCCAGATAGTGTCCCAGCGCTATTCGCTTGAGCTCGGAGTGAAGAGTGTGAGAAATATGAAATTAATTCAAAATAAAATATCTCAAATAGTAATCTAGCACGTGTTGCTTGCAGATCAGTTTTAAGCAACCAGACCGTCAGAATAGACCAAATTACACCCTCAGATCAGGAGAAATTTCATACACATTTACATGTACTCGGAATCTCCGATCGAGATCCGCTGACCGTTGAACTGAAACTGGTCCGCCACGCTTGATCTGGAATCCTGACCGAAACGAAAACTTAATAGAACGTAGATCCGATGTTAGTGAGCTTAAGTACGACCTTCATCTCAAGGAGGCCCGTCAGAAGTCCTCCGTTGAGTTGAAACTAACCCGCTTTGATTATAACCTAAGTATACTTTGACCTGGAGTCTATTTCAGTAAGTTTTTAGACTATACAAGGACCTTAAACCCTCTCTCATTGCAGCCATACGAATTTGAGAGAAACCCTAGAGAGAGAGAGAGAGAAAAGAGGGAGAAAGTGTGGGAGAGTTGTGGGAGATCCTTCCTGCCCTTCTTCCTTGCTGCCGTAGGTGCTTAACCACCTCATTCTTATCGCTTTCTCGGCGGTTTCAGTGACGTTTCTAGGCAAGAAACCCTAACCCTAATCTGATTTGGGACTTGGTTGGTTGTAGGTTATGGAATAGATAACCTATGTTGTTCTATAGGTTGCCAAACTGCCGTAGATCAAAGTTTAGCAAACCTATCGACTTCGTTACGATTCTACGACAAAAGGTGTGGACTTTACGTGTATAGGTTATGGTTTTCAACGCTTTCAATGTCAGATAATGATAGATTCATGATCTGCATGCAATTGCACATGTACAAAGTGTTGTCTGTTTTCCGTTTCGATTAAAGATGAAAAATATGGAATTCTACATACTCTAGGTATTTGTAGAAAGTACCGTATACGTACAAATTTTGGAAATGTGTTTGACATGATTATTTGCTGTATGAATATATTATACATGGATAAAATACTTGCTTGGCGAAAGGATAGCCCTAATACATGTTTTGCTAACATACACCATGTATGTTGTAATAGTGTATTCTAAGTGTTTGTGAAAATGACTGAATGAGTATAGAATTCTCATTCGTGTTCGCCATGACTAATTGTCATGGATATATGATTGTTGTATTGGCGATACCCCTTTGACGAAAGGATTTGCCCTAAATCACGCCACGGCCAATATACACTATATATGCTAAAATGTGTGGCCCAAGAGTTTGTGGAAATGACTGAATGAATATGAAACTTGGATTCCTGCTCACCATGACTATCCGTCGTGGGTGCTCGCGTGTTATCCATTGGGGCAACTCCCTAGTGAAAGGATTTGGCCTAATACCTATGTGATCAACATATGTCATGTATGTTGATGTATGTAGTCTAAGTGTTTGTTGAAATGTTTGAATGAGTAGTAGTTAGTAAATTGTAATGTATAAGGGTGTTGAGATATGAATCTCAACTCCTTTAACTATGTGTATTATTTCCTTGGATAGTTGTGTGATTAGGAATTGAATATATACAAACTCATGCTTGTGTTATGCTTCATAACATGCTCAACTGATTGTATGATTTTATCTATGTAATGCATATGCTTAAATTCATGTTTACGTTGTATGATTCGTCATGGGTGATGGGGGAGTGGAGCAACGAGTGCATGCAACAGCCCTGGCAGCCCTTAACGGATAATACCAGACTTTGATTGTATGATTTGAATCTTGATCCATTACTGCTTTATCTATCTGCAATTGATTGCGTTTGGGGCTATGATTATAGTCCAGACAATCGGTACCAGAATTGAATTCGTGGCTGTGATTCATTTACCATGTGAGATGTGTTCGACGAACCCGAGTCGTACTTTGGTTGGCAATAGTGGTTGGCCACACGAAGTGCTTATGAGCTTCATATCGTTCAACTTGTTGTGCGCTTGAGCTAGTCGAGCTCGTCAAGTAACCCGATCTGTCTAATGTATGTTCACCATGTTTGGTCACCACTGCTTGAACCTAGGGTACCAAACTTACCAGTGAAATCCCTTTTAACTATGGTACCTCGATCCGCTAAGACTCATGAGCCGGGCATGGTGGTATGGGACACCGTGGTCGAGCTGTCGGCCTACGCTAGGGCCACGTGCCTCCCCGTAGTGACCAGTGAGCAACCAGACTCGTGAGCCGATTATGGTGGTATGGGACACTATATTCGTGTTGTCGGCCTACATTGATAAGGTGATGGGGGAGTGGTGCAACGATTCCGTGTAACAGCCCTGGCAGCCCTTTGTAGTGACCTCGAGCATACTCTGAATTCCGGTGAGGCGACGAGTTTTGCCGCGGTGTATAGAGTATGAACTAGGCCTGTTTCTGTATAGTGATTAATCGTTAAAGAGGTGATGGGGGAGTGGTGTAACCTTTCTACGTAACAGCCCTGGCAGCCTTTGCAGTGACCTAGAAAACACATCATCGTCTGAGATTAACTAGGACTGACGACCCTAGAATGGATCATGTTTGGGAATGATACAAGGGAGGTACCTTAGTTTCCCAATACTACTGTTTGAAATGGACTAATAATTACTCGGTAATCATACTCATCATCGCACTGCATGTGCTTGGTAGATGTAGAGCACTGAGGGATGAACGCATTCACGAACGTAAGATGGTGTCGCATGAGGGTGGTTTGGCAAGGGCATTCATGATGTCATTTCATACTTGCATTTAATATGAGTAGTTAGGATTGTTTGCTTGTATTGCTTTATCATTACTGCTTGACTGAATTGATAACATGTTAACATATGCTTTATTGTTCTACTGAGTTGATCACTCACTCCCACGTTACGGGACGGTGTTGTACACACCAACCAGATTTGTTGAGTTTCAGGTGATGGCGATGCTTTTGAAGCAGAGCCGAACTACTATGACGTGGAGGAGGAGTTCTCCTACTTGTAGCTCTCTGACAGGTTTATGAGGACCTGTTATTGTATTGACGGGGTTATGGTACTTGGGATAAAAGACATTACACTTACACATTTGATATATTTTAGAATTGCACTTAAAATTTATTAACCTGATAATGTTATCACACTCTGGAGACTCACCACAGTTTATATATTTTATATATCTATCATAGTCTTCCGCTTGCAATTTAACTGTCTCTGGAGTATGATATGTTGTTTTGGCTTAATCTCACTCATGTTTAATACACAAATGCAGACAATATTTAATCATCATTATCTATGTTGCATAAGTGATGTTCTAGAACTCGGGTGTTGAGTTATGCTCGACCCCCGATTTTTCGGAATGTTACACGGGGAGACTCACAAAATGGGTAATTGAGCTCAGTGAATTTGACATCAAATATCAGCCCCGGACCACCGTCAAAGGTTAAGTGGTGGCCGATTTCATTGTCGAGTTTACCAGTGGCCAAAACCTGGAAACTAGTCTGAGCAGCGAAACCAACCAACTTACCAAAGGTGATCAGTCGGTCGAGGTCCACCTGTTGAGAAGTGGAGACACATCTGGGGCCGCCCACTACCAGTTGAGGTTGCGAGGATTTCGTGTCGCAAGTCCTTTCGCAACTGGGATACAGAAAGGAGTTTCACAGATTTCGTGTCACAAGTCCTTTCGCAACTGGGATGTGGAAAGGAGTTTCGCGAATTTCGTGTGCTAAGTCCTTTCGCAACTGGGATGCGAAAGGAAAGTTGCCAAAACTATAAATTGGGGTCCCTAGGGCTATTCTAGGGTTAAGGTGAGTATTGGGGAGCTATTCTAAGGTGTGGGAAAGGGTTTTCTCTGTATCTGCAAGGGAGAGGTTAGTATATTGCCTTGTAATCTTCGTTCTTTATAGTGGAAGTTTGTATCCATGGTTTTTTACCCTAGTTTGGGGTTTTTCCACATATATCTTGTCTCGTGGTTTGTTTGGATTGCTTTGATCTATTTCTAGTTTATATTTCTTCTTGTTTATCGTTTGTGGGTGAGGCTTGAGATTGGATCTAGGCTCACTGCGCAACAACTGGCATCAGAGCTATTGGTTTAGTTCTATTTGGAGCGATGGCAGAAGATGGGAAAAAGAGAATTGAGAAGTTTGATGGTTCAAACTTTTCCTTCTGGAAGATACAAATGGAAGATTATCTGTATCAGAAGGACCTCTATATTCCTCTAGGAGGAAAAGAGAAGAAACCAGAAAAGATGACAGATGATGAATGGTTTTTACTGGATAGGAAGACTTTAGTAACAATTCGACTCTCTTTGTCTAAGAGCGTCGCCTTCAATATATCCAAGGTAAAAACGATAAAAGAATTAATGGAAGCCCTAACCACCATGTATGAAAAGCGCTCAGCATCCAACAAGGTTCATCTTATGAAACAGTTATTCAACATGAAGATGTCAGATGGTGGGAGCGTGGCTGAACATCTAAACGAGTTCAATACAGTCATGAGCTAGTTGAAATCCGTTGGCATTGTTTTTGAGGATGAGGTCAGAGCGTTATTGATCTTATCCAGTTTACCAGACAGTTGGGATGGTTTGGTGATTGCTGTGAGCAATTCTTCAGGGTCGACAAAGCTGAAATTTGATGATGTAGCCGATCTAATTCTCAGCGAAGAATCTAAAAGGAAGGCATCAGGAGTTTCAGGGGCTTCGGGGAATGCTCTAAACGTTGAAGGAAGAGGAAGATCGTTGAACAAAGGAGGCAATAAACACGGGCGTTCTAAGTCTAGGAAGAAGTCCAAGGGACCGAAAGACAAAGACGGGTGTTGGCATTGTGGCAAGAAGGGGCACATGAAATGTGATTGCAGGGCGTTTAAGAAACAAGAAGGAAACTCTCAATGAGGGAAGGATTCAATGAATCTATCTGAGGAGAGTGACATAGAGGTGTTGATCTTGTCTCTTGATGCGAGGAGTGAGTCTTGGGTTATAGACTCAGGTTCTTCGTTTCATGCCACTTCATGCAAGGGAGTTCTGCGTAATTATGTGTTAGGTGACTTTGGGAGAGTATACCTGGGTGATGATGAGCCGTGTAGTATTGTTGGAAAGGGAGATGTTCAGATAAGTCAAAAAGATGGAACAACTTTGAAATTGAAGGATGTCAGACATGTACCGAGTTTGAAACGTAACTTGATTTCAGTGGGGCAGTTGGTCGATACCGGTTATGTGACGACATTCACCAGTGATTCCTGGAAGATCACAAAAGGTGCCTTGGTGATATCTCGAGGCATGAAGGAAGGTACTTTGTACGTGACTTCAGGATCGTATTGTTCACTCGCAGTCGCTTCAACTAGAGTGAATGGGCAGTTATGGCATCAGAGGTTGGGACATATGAGTGAAAAGGGAATGAAAGTGCTATTGTCAAAATGGAAGCTACCAGGGCTGAAGTCTATTGACTTGGAATTCTGTGAGGACTGCGTGTATGGTAAGCAAAAGAGGGTAAGTTTCAAGAAGACAGGATGTGCTCCAAAGACGCATCTGTTTGAGCTTGTACACACTGATGTGTGGGGACCGACACAGGTATCATCTCTTGGTGGCTCACGTTATTTTGTTTCCTTTATTGATGATGCTAGTAGAAAACTGTGGGTCTATTTCTTAAAGCATAAATCTGATGTATTTGATGAATTTAAGAAGTGGAAAGTCATGGTAGAAAATGAGACAGGTAAAATAGTAAAGTGTCTCAAATCTGATAATGGAGGAGAGTATTGTGATAAGAGGTTTAAGGAGTATTGTGCAGCAAATGGAATCAAACATCAAAAAATGATTCCAGGGACACCAAAGTAGAACGGTGTGGCTGAGTGCATTAACAGGACCATCGTTGAGCGCACCAGGAACATGAGGTTACTTGCAGGGTTACCCAAGACTTTTTGGGCGGATGCTGTAAATACTGCGGCAAATCTCATCAATAGAAGTCCCTCAGCACCATTGGATGGTGGGCTATCAAAAGAAATGTGGACTGAGAAAGAAGTGAACCTAGCACATCTCAGAGTGTTCGGTTGCACTTCATACGTTCACATTGATGCAGAGCACAGAAACAAGCTGGATGCGATGTCCAGGAGGTGCACGTTTATAGGCTACGGACAGCATGATTTTGGCTACAGGTTTTGGGATGCAGAAAATAGAAAAATCATCAGAAGCAAGGACGTAGTCTTCAATGAAAAAGTGATGCATAAGGACAGTGTGCATGAAAATAAGGCTGAGGAGAAAGAATTTGTAGAGTTAGAAGAGTTACCGGACACGGGTGTTACAACGCCACAGGATGATCATGCACAAAAGCATTATGAGGCAGGGCTACAGACACCGGTATTGAGGAGGTCTACTCGGGAGAGGAGACCCACGATCCGATATTCACCCTCCTTATATTATTTACTACTGACAGATAATGGTGAACTAGAGTGTTTTGAAGAGGCATTACAGTCAGATACACGGGTTAAGTGGGAACAGGCCATGGATAAGGAGATGGACTCTCTTAAGTTTAATCGTACATGGGAGCTAGTCACTCTATCAAAGGGTAAGAAAGTTCTTCATAACAAGTGGGTTTACAGACTGAAGGAGGAGCATGATGGTTCGAAACGGTACAAGGCCAGATTGGTTATGAAAGGGTTTCAACAAAAGGCGGGTATCGATTTCACTGAAATATTTTCACCAGTAGTGAAAATGTCTACGATTCGTATGGTCTTAAGTATAGTGGCTACAGAGGACTTACATCTAGAGCAGCTAGATGTTAAGACAGCCTTTCTTCATGGGGACCTTGAAGAAGAGATATAAATGCATCAGTCGATAGGATACGTGGCACCAGGAAAGGAGAACAAGGTGTGCAGACTGAATAAAAGTTTATATAACTTAAAGCAGGCCCCGAGGCAGTGGTACAAGAAGTTCAACAGTTTCATGTCGGGAAACGGTTTTAGGAGATGTCATACAGACCACTGTTGTTATTTGAAGAAGTTTGATACGTCGTACATCATCCTTCTTCTGTACGTTGATGATATGTTTGTGGTCGGTTCAATCATGAAGGACATCTCAGATCTCAAAAGACAACTGTCTAGAGAATTTGCCATGAAGGATTTACGAGCTGCAAAACAAATCCTAGGCATGAGGATAAAGCGTGACAGGGAAAACAAGAAACTGGTGTTGTCATAAGCAGAGTACATAGCCAAGGTACTTGATCGATTCAATATGGGAGGTGTTAAGCCGGTTAGCACTCCATTAGCCAACCACTTTAAGTTATCTAAGGAGCAAGGGGCAAAGACGCAGAAGGAACAAGATTACATGGCTAAAGTCCCATACGCGTCAGCTATAGGGAGTCTCATATATGCTATGGTGAGCACGAGGCCAGACATTGCTCAAGCAGTGGGAGTTGTTAGCAGGTTCATGAACAATCCCGGGAAGGAACATTGGGAAGCTGTGAAGTGGATTCTTAGATACCTAGTAGGTACTAAGGATGTAGGGCTATGTTATGGTGGATCAGAAATCAAGCTACAAGGCTACGTAGATTCAGATTTGGCAGGAGATATCGACAGCAGAAGAAACACTACAGGTTATGTCTTTACTCTGGGAAGTGCTGCAGTCAGTTGGGTCTCTTAGTTACAGAAGACAGTATCTATCAGTACGACAGAAGCAGAATATGTTGCGGCTACAAAAACATGCAAGGAGATGGTGTGGATGCAAGGTTTTGTGGAAGAGTTGGGTAAGAAGCAAGCAAATTGCAAGTTGTACAGTGACAGTCAGAGTGCAATACACTTGTCTAAAAATTCAGCCTTTCATTCAAGGACCAAGCATATTGTCATCAGATATCACTTCATACGTTCATTACTGGAAGATGGATCGATTGCTCTGGAGAAGATTCATACAAGTGAGAATCCTGCGGATATGCTAACCAAGGCGGTCACAAGGGAGAAGCTGAAGCTCTGTTCAGCTTTGATTGGTCTTCGGGCTTGAAGACGGGGAGGTGGTGCACTCTGGATGAAGAAGACAAATGTTTATGGCGATGTGTCTCCAAGTGGGAGATTGTTGAGAAGTGAGCCACATCTGAGGCGGCCCACTACCAGTCGAGGTTGCGAGGATTTCGTGTCGCAAGTCCTTTCGCAACTGGGATACAGAAAGGAGTTTCGCGGATTTCTTGTTGCAAGTCCTTTCGCAACTGGGATGTGGAAAGGAGTTTCGCAGATTTCGTGTCGCAAGTCCTTTCGCAACTGGGATGAGAAAGGGAAGTTGCCAAAACTATAAATTGGGGTCCCTAGGGCTATTCTAGGGTTAAGGTGAATATTGGGGAGCTATTCTAAGGTGTGGGAAAAGGGTTTTCTCTGTATCTCCAAGGGAGAGGTTAGTATATTGCCTTGTAATCTTCGTTCTTCATAGTGGAAGTTTGCATCCGTGGTTTTTTACCCAAGTTTGGGATTTTTCCACGTATATCTTGTCTTGTGGTATGTTTAGATTGCTTTGATCTATTTCTAGTTTATATTTCTTCTTGTTTATCGTTTGTGGGTGAGGCCTGAGATTGGATCTAGGCTCACTGCATTGTTGGCGTGCTGCGCAACACCACCAACCTGGACATTGCACGTCGAGGACTCATCCAACTCTAAAGGTAGCGGGGCTGGGGTAGCCCTCAAGGCACCCGGCCAGACTTACATGTAATATGCCTTAAGATTTGGATTTCAGACATTGAATAACGTAGCAGAGTATGAAGCACTACTCGTTGGGTTTAGACTGGTAGCGGTAATGGGGGTTCAAATTCTAAAGGTCCACGGTGATTCACAACTATTTGTCAACTAGGTTGCCAGTAAGTACCAAGCCAAGGAAGATAAAAAAGTGATCACTTTTCTTCAGAAGGCCCGCAAACTCATCAACAAATTCCAAAAATATGAAGTCATTCTTGTCCCCAAAGTGGAGAATTCTAAAGCTAATGCACTGGTGAAGTTGGCCACGGTAGCAGAGGATGATATCCCAAACTCAATCCTCATCGAGTTCTTGTTTGTCCCGAGCATTGGTGAGTCCGACCCAGAAGTCGCCTGCCCCGTCAGCTCAGCCCCGAGCTAGATGGATCCAATCATCAAGTATCTTCAGGAAGGTTCCTTGCCCGAAAATAATCTTGAGGCGCCAAAATTTGGGTCAGGTCAACTCGGTATACCATGGCGGGGGACAACCTCTACAAGAAAGGGTTTTCCTTGCCCTACCTACAATGCTTCCAAGATGAAGAAGCTGATTACATTTTGAAGGAGATAGATAAGGGAATTTGCGACATCCACTCCAATAGTCGTGTTCTTGCCCATAAGGTCATCCTACAGGGGTACTTATGGCCAACCATTCATAAAGACGCCAAACAATATACTCGGAAATGCAATAAATGTCAAAGATTCGCAGTGATACCTTATCAACCTCCCGAACAGCTAACCCCCATGACCGGACCATGGTCGTTCGCTCAATGGGAGATAGACATCATCGGCCCACTACCTATGAGTAAAGGTTAGACCAAGTATGTTGTTATCGCGATCGACTACTTCACAAAATGGGTCGAGGCCGAACCACTGGCTAAGATTTTTGAGCATAAAATCACCAACTTTGTCTAGAAAAATATCATATGCTAGTACGAGATCCCCCATACAATCCTCTCAGACAACGGTCGACAGTTCGACAACGATCGGTTCCAAGGCATGTGTGAGAGGCTCGGGATCGACGACGCTTGTCTCTCGACACCCTCAAGCCAATGGCTAAGTAGAACAGTCAACAAAGTCATAAAAAAACAAGTCAAAACTAAGCTCAAGAAAGCCAAAGGAGCATGGGCTGAGGAGCTTCCTTATGTACTCTGGCCATACTGAACTACTGTTCGAACGTCCACAAGAGAAACCCTTTTTTTCCTAGCTTTTAGGGTAGAGGCCATCGTTCCAGTCGAAATGGGGCTCTCCACGACATGGGTTCAGTCCTATAATGAAGCTTAGAATACCAAGTAGATGGCTTTGGGCCTTGATCTGCTCGAAGAGAGGAGGGACCAAGCTCAACTCAAGTCACGACCAGGCAACAACAGGTCACCCGATTCTATAATTCCCAAGTAAGTGTGAGAAGGTTCCGAGCAAGAGATTTGGTCCTTCACAGAACCTTCCAAAACATCAAGGAGCCTAGTTCGGGGACTCTGGGGCCTAACTGGGAAGGACCCTATAAGATAACGAGCACAACCCAACCTGGGACCTATCGACTCGAAGACATGGAGGGACGACCTCTGCCACATCCATGAAATGCCGAGCATTTAAAGATCTACTATCCGTAAAGGCTGACCAGATCTAAAGTCAGAATCTACATGTCTATTGTTGGGAATCTATAATAATTAACCTACTATGTCGAAGTCTACATGCCTATTGTTCAGAATTTGCAATAAAAATTCCAAAGTTAGGAAATTTCAAATTATATTCGTTGTCTACACTATTCAAACTACATGATCTACCGAGGACTTTTTTTAGTGCAAGGGAAAACAATCCTCTCACCAGTTGTCTGACCTTTAAAGAAGAGGTCGGACCACTAATTGATAAACGCTACTTAGACTGCGCGATCTACTATGAGGATTTCTATTAGCGCAAGGGAAAACAATCCTCTTAAATAAACTGCTCGGCCCTTTAGGAAGAGGTCATTGTAACTAATCTATCTGTTCTACAAGGGTAGAATTCTTTTAATAAAGGGAAGAGCTCAAGAGCTCACCCCCAACGCTCCCACTCGACTAATATATTCGGCCTACTACTGTGACCAACGTGCGGCTAACCGACCTATTAAATCTAGTTATAATTCCATGCATAACAATTGCTATAAAAAATTATATTTTCATTGATAAGAAAAAGACATTACATGAGTGAAAGAGGAGGAATACAAAAAGAGGCTAGTCCCCTAGAGGAGTATGCTCGGCTTCCGCCAAGGTCGGCTGCTCGATTTCAGCTGGGATTGCCTTCGGCTTCTGGTGAGGTCGAGTCCTTGGCAGGACTATCTTCAAGGCTACTAAGGTCGAACTTAGGGTATTTTTCCTTCACATCTTCAAGGTATTTTTCATACCCAAAATTATACATCAACTCTTTCTCCTCAGCTCGTTCCTTGGAGGTCTTGAATTCCTCCACCACCTTTGATCGAGCCATCGAGATGCGCACCTCAGCTTCTACCAGTTTTGCTTTCAAACTAACCTTCATCTCAACCAGTTCAGCCTTCCACTTGCCAGCCTTCGCCTGAGCTACCTTCAGAAGCGACCGTGCCGCCTTCTGCTCAATCTTCATTTAATCCCTCTCCTTCTGGGACTCCTCCACATGAGCCTTAAGAGTTGTCAGTTCCTCCACCTGGATCTTCAGAACTGCAAGCTCCTCCTCAGATTTCTCTAAGGCGAATCAAAGCTGCTCAGCCTCAACGGCTTTGTTTACAAGACTTGCCGCTACCTCCTCGCCTTCCTTCCCGACGCGTATCATTTCACAACGGGCTTGTAAGACAACCGGGCCGAACTAAAAAGAAATTCACGTTAGAAAAAAATCAAGTATAAAAACAACTACAAGAAGAGGGTAGAGTTTAACCTTATAGAAAAATACTGCCACCTGACCCATGGTAGTGACCGGGTGAACTTCCATCGCCTTAGTGATCTCGGTATCAGGGACATTCCGAGCTATCCACAGAAGGAGACCTGCCGTGTAGGAGGATTCAGATTGAGAGCCATTCAGGGCTCCGCCCCCTTGGCGACCAAACAAGGTGCCTACCTAGACCTGCGCGGTGGGGGGCTTATCCCTAAAGGTCAGCTCTGCTTGGGTCTCAGGGGGCTGCGGGTTAGTAGCAGGGGTAGTTTCCCTTACTGAGATAGCCTCCTGTTGATCTGCATTGACTGCTTCTGAGGCCGATGGCAGGTTTGTGGTGGTGGTGCTAGGAGCAACCGAAGCGTTCCTCTTGTTGGCGGTGAAGCTCGTCCACCCCGTCGCGAGTTAGTCTGAGCCCCACCTTGACTTCTCTTTCATCGCATTAGAAGAACTCATCTCGTGCACCCTGGCAGGAGGAATGATAGCTCTCTTCTTCGAGGGCTTCTTCTAGAAAAGCTCGGCGTCCGAAGGAACACAAATTCATTTGCTGGAACAAGCATGAACAACCATCTTTGCATAATAAAAGCAACTGATCAGTAATGAAGGAAACGAAATAACTTTTAAACCCCTTAAGAGATCGCCTAAATGTACCTGGTATAGATGGGCCAAGACCTGACTGATAAAGAAGCTCAGGGGTGATTAACAGCTTCTAAGATCTTGTCAAAGCCTCCACCTACCTCGCGCGCACGATCTAATTACGCTCAAAGTCGGTTACTGAGGTAGGATGCTTCGGTCGCGCGCACGACTTTGAGCGTAATGATGCCCTTAGCCTTGTTCGGCTAGGAAGAAAAATAGTACCAACTAGTATGGAAAGGGTTTCCCTTCACTTGGTACAAGTAGAGGAATTCATCCGCAGTCAGGTCAGGTTGTCCGAGCTAGAACCACAGAATGAAAGCCCCCACCAAAGCCCTCCAGGCATTTGGAATTATCTGGCCTAGGGCCAACCTCAGATGCGAGATGACCTCCCTAATGACGTGGTGAAAGGGGCGCCTCAGGCCGCACTGTAGGGTGACTAGATATACCGCCACTTCGTCCTCCTCGGGATTGCTTGGAATTTTGCCAAGTGCGGGAGCTCGGAGCACCACCGAGTTCAGAATGTGGTACTTCAACCTGATCCACACTAGGTTGGATTACCTCAAACTCGACCCAATTGGGTGGACCCTCTTAAAATCCGTGGAAGATGGGGTTGCCTCTTCCCTTACTGGAGCTGCCTCCTTCTCAACTCTTGCGAGCTACTCGGCAGAGGACTGAGCTGTAGCCCTCGCCCTTAGAACAAGCGCGATCTCCCTGTCGCTCATCATCATGACCAGAGATGATGGATCACGTAAAGCTTCCTTCGGCCAGTCCCAGTCCTTAGGCTCAAAATTGCCCTACAACATAGAGGGTTCATCCCGGTTCTCCGACGAATAAGGAATTTGGCCGAAAAAATGGAAATAACAAGAAGAAAAATGAAAGAGAAGGGGAAATGGAGAAGACTAGGAGAAGCTTAGCTCGTCAAAGGGAAGGGATTCCGATTTACCGAAAATTGCCAAGTCTAGTGGGCAGCAACAACAGAGAGAGGTAGTGGAAGCAAATGCCCTCGCCCTGCTAGGGCATCCCCCTTTTATAGGGAACTTGGCCGCGAAGCAGTAAGTGCTCGCATTTAATGCAGTAGCCAAAAAGGCTCCTCGACACCTGCGCATGGCTACATGGAGTTCCCCCACTCAACGGGCGACCCGACTTTCCAGGAGACGCCATGCGTCCGTGCCCCATAAGTCGGGAACCGAACAGGTGCCCAACTAGTGCACGTTACCTCGAGCGCGCCATACCATCATTGAAAATTTGCTTTGATCCCCGCGCTTACCGCCTTATTCTGAATTAATGACATGCAGGTCGAAACCCCACGCATAAGATAGTCCGACCTTGTTACGGGTAAAAATGGACTACCAAGGAGAAGAGGTCAGCTCGGACATCTATGATCTTCACGTGGTTGGCTAGCGTTGAGCATGACCAAGGAGCTCCACAACAGGTAAAAAGTAGTAATCAATTGCTGGGAAACCCGCTTATCCCTCGAGCTCGACCATCAGAAGATGAAGTTCCTCTACTTCCATCAGACATCGAGCTCTTCCATGGTCCCATACATTTTCAAGCTCTGTCTAGGATCATCTCTTGATAAGAGCCCCCGAGGTATGACTCAGTACCGGGCAAGATGCTGAGCTGCTACACTCAGGGGAGCCCTGCATCATACGATAAGACGAAGAGGATAGGTCACCCCTAATTTCATTTGTATTCTACTGAGGGGAGATCATCTTCAGTGCTTGAATACGACGTCCAAAGGCAAGTCAGCAGGTCGATGATCTGCCTAATGTTAAGAGAGAACTCGACCACGACTCACTAGACAATTCAGGTCGGCAAACTACTCCTTGGGACGACTATGTAGATCACCTCGGATGCTCGACCTCGGCCTACTACTACATGTTTGCCCTGATTCTGACTACTCAGATCTTATTGAAGAGATTTGCTCGAGAACTCAGCCGAAGATCTCGGAAGATAACCTCGACACGAACATATTTGAGATCTCATCCGAAGATCTCGAAAGATCGCCGCAGCACGCTCGGGATACGAATCTCTCTACAATAGGCATCTACTAAATAGGAACATTAATATTCACCCCACCGCATCTTTCAACTATAAATAAAAGCATCCCCAATGGTGAAAGGTAACACACAAATCACACCCAAAAATCTTATGTTCTATCTACTAGACCTAGCTTTCCTGTCTGACTTTGGCATCAGAGGGTCCCTCACAGCAGCCAGGGTCTCTATCTGTCTTCTCTTGCATTATCAAGTGGTCTAAGGAGGACGTCTAGATTTCTACATCAACATACTCTACACGTCTGAAGATCAACTCATTATCAGCTTATCATCTCAAGAAGACATTGCTCGGTTTCAAGACTAGTTGATCTTTGTATTCACTAACCAATAGGTAATATAACCCTAGAAAGACCTTAGGTTAGGTGCTTTTAAAAATTCATTCATTTTGGGTTATCTATAGTATATTTGCTCTGAAGTTCGTCCAGCCTAACTGTTGGTTCGACCAGCCCGAGTGAAGTTCAAGTCAAAATCTAGTAATGCAAACTTTTGAATTTCACAAGAATTCGGCTAGTCGAATTGGACATTCGGCCAACCGAATTTTAGATAAATCTTATCCCGTGTAATCCGGCAGCCATTAGATTAAATTCAGTGAAATTCGGCCAGTCGAACCTATTCTTACGCTAGCCGAATTTCTAAGCCATTTGGCTATAAATAAAGGCTTTCTCTCATTCTAAACAACAACAAAAAATCACTCTAAACCTTCTGCAAGTAAGAGAGAAGCTCTGGTCCTCGACAAGCATATTGTGCGGTATTTATAAATTCTTTTTAAGCTTATTCAATTCCCCTTTTCAAGATTATCTCAATTTCATATTTATGGTTTTCATTAGGGTTTTCATTTCGTAAAATACTTTAGAAACCTATACTCTTTCTATTGAGCGAATATTGCCTCATCTACATACAAGAAAGAAGATCTTTGCTACAAGCTTCTACTGCATCTTTGAATCTATGTTTGAAGATAAGTATTTTACTTTATTTCATTTTAGGTTATTTAAGATAGCCCGTGAAAATCTCAGTGGGTTAATTTGTGATAGCCCGTGAGAATCACAAAGTGGGTTTTTATTTGTGACAGCCCGTGAAATTCACAAAAGGGGTTTTATTGTGGTGAGCCCGTGAAAATCATAAGGAACTCTATTAGGTTGTTAAGGTGAACCTATAAAAACCTTGTTATAGTATAGACAAATTTACACGGGTAGTAATTTTGGGAGTGAAGTATGTGTGGCTTTTAAAGCACCGAACCACTATAACTCCTTGTGCTCTGTGGTGAATGCTTTATTCTTTTTTTTTTTTGTGGTGGATGTTATTTCTATTTCATTCTTTGTGGTGAATGATATATCTTCTCTTGCTAGTTTGAAAGATTGGTTTTAAAGACATTCATGAAATAAGGTTTTCCTACGAATTATTTTTAATCAATGTTTCAATACTTGGGCGATTGAAATTTTATATTCTTTATATATTCTTCTTTTATTTTGATTATTTAGCATTGTCTTATTCACCCCCGCTCTAGGACATCGATAGCTCGACTTTTCAGTAATGTTAATGTTAGTGCTATTATTATTATTATTATTGTTAAATGTTAAATGTTATTTTTAATTGTTATTATTAATGTTAGGTTGTTAATATTAATGTTAAATTAAATTAATTTAACATTAATATTAATATTATTGTTATTGTTATTATTAATTTAATTAATATTATTGTTATTGTTAATTTCTTATTGTTTAATCAGTAGCATTATTTTTTTTAATGTCTTATTGTTGTAGTATAGGATAATCAGTTGCCCATTTGAGGATATCTATAGATTCAGTGCATTTTTTGAAGCATATAAATTCTTAAATTGTCCATTTTTTAACAGTTTGATGCTGGATAAATAAAAATATTTTCATTTATTCTAATTTAAATGCACATTCCTATTTCGGTTTGTCTAGAGATAATGGGTGATGCTGCCAAAATTTTGGCGTGACATTTAAATTGAATAATGAAAGCATTACAATATATTTAACATTAGATAGGTGACTGATTTAGACACTTAGGAAATTCTAAAAAATTTAGAGGACATTTATATACACACTACTTATGTTAATAAGTGCTTAAAATTTAGTTTCCTATTTTTATATTTATAGATGGATAGTGAGGAGAAAGTCCCAACTACCCATGGTGCCGATGCGCCGGCCACATCTCCTCTTATTATTAAGGGAGAGGGATTTTCAATTGCAATTGCAAATAAAGGAAAGAAAATGTCAGCTGTGTGGGATGATTTTGAGGAAATTCTAGTTAATAATGTGCTTAAGATCAGATGTATGCACTCCAAAGTACTATACAACAAAAATCCTGGGCGGTCAACTAATCATTTAAATAGACATAGGCAAAGTTGTTTAAAAAAAAAATCAAAAATTCCAATTTTAGGACAACAGTTATTATCATTTAGCAAGTCTGAAGGAGATGCGTCTCAAGGTAAACTTTTCACTTATAAGTTTGAAAAAAAGAAGTTGAAGGAGTGGTATGCAAGACTTGTGATCGTTAATGAACAATCATTTAGAATGATAGAGATCAAAATTTTCATTGAATACAGTAAATTCCTTAATCCTCATGTTGAGAAGGTCTCCCACATTACAGTGAAGAGGGAATGCATGAATATGTACATAAGTAAGAAAATGAAACTAAAAGCAGTTTTGACATCAATCTCAAGGGTAAGTTTGACTTCTGATTTGTGAAAGACGTCTAATTAAAGAAAGTGATATATTTCATTGACCACACACTATGTTGATGAAGATTGAAAACTTTACAAGAGAATATGAATTTCTACCACCTCCACCTCTTCATACTTGTTTGTTTATTTCAAATTGCATTTATAACTGTCTATGAGATTAGGACATTGAAAATAAAGTCTCTTCAGTAACTTTAGATAATACTTCAGCAAATGACATTTTAATATCATTCTTATGTAACCAGTTTAAGGCAATCGACGATTTATTTTTTGAGGGAAAAATATTTCAAGTTCGGTGTTGTGCCGGCATACTAAACCTAATTGTACAATAAAGGATGAAAATAATTAACCAAACTATAGATAATGTGAGGGAGAGTGTCAAATACATAAGGGGTTCACCTTCAAGATTGAGTATATGGAGTAACATAGTCTAACATTTGAATGTGAAGTCTCAAAAAAATGTTGAAGTTAGATGTATGCATACGTTGGAATTTGAGTTTTGAAATGTTGGATTCGGCCGTGGAATTGGAACTTGCATTTCCTAAATATGTAGCGCGTGATAGAATGTATACTTAGTTGCTTTTTGAAGAAGAATTGAGTAAAGTAAAAGCAAAAGAAGTTCACAAGTTTCACAAGGTTTTTATAATTGCACAAAGATATTTTCTGAAAATAAGTATCCCACAACAAATATATTTCTTCAATCTGTTTGGAAGATTAAGGAATCCATAAGAAAAAGCATCAATGAAGGTCCTGATTTTCTACAACTCATGGTACTTGGTATGCAAATAAAGATCAATAAGTACTGGGATGAATGTCGTTTATTAATGGCCTTAGCGGTTGTTCTTGATTCTCGGTGCAAGATGCGCTATGTTAAGTTCATATTTATGAAGATTTATTCTGATCAAATGACAATAACTGAAACCTCGAAGGTTCATGACGCAATCAAAGAATTGTACAATACGTACACAACCACATGATCCACACCAAGTGATAAAGAAGTTTGAGCCCATGATGTTTGTACAAGCGATGACACTATGCTCAATGATTAATACATGTTTTTCCTAGCATAAGAAGATACAGACAATGAAACGAAATAATCAAAATTAAACTTGTATCTCAAATAGTCAATCGTAAGGCAGTAGGATTTAGACTTCGATGTTTTGGAGTAGTGAAAAATGAGAGATAGTTAAGGAAAATACCTTACACTATTAGTGATTGCACGAGATATATTGTCAATTCCTACTTCAACAGTGGCATCAAAATCTGGTTTTAGCATAAGAAGTAGGGTCGTGAGCAAGAATTGAAACTCCCCTGCACTAAGTACATAAGATTGATTACGTCTGATTTAGAAAGGTAATAATTTTGATATTGATGAGGAAGATGAGGAGGAGAATGAGTCTCAAGACGCAGCATCTGCAACAACAACAACGTAAATGAGTTAGGTTAACATTTATTGTTAATTTCTTGAAACATGATAATGGTGTAATGTGTACTTTTATTTTATGGTATGTTGATGGATGTTATAGTGCAAATCAATGACTTTTATTTTATTTTCATATCATGCTTTCGTTTATATTATAATTCATATTTCATTATTGCTTTTATATGTCATATTTCATTATTGCTTTTTATATCTCATATTTCATTTTTTTCATCTGTTTTCATATTTCAATATTGCTAAAATACTAATTTTTCCAACACAAAGTATAGATATGTCTTCAAGTAAACCATCGACCGACGTTTGAGATTATGGTTCCTTAATCCATTCTTCAAAGTCAAAAAAAAAATGAAGATTTTATGTCATTTGTGTGGGGCCAAGTTTGTTAACAAAACTAATCAACTTAGGTTACCTTATCATGTCGGGGTAGAGATGCAAAACCATGTCCTAAAGCCCTAGAGAAAATCTAACTTCTTTTTCAAACCCTTGATTCGAATAAAAAACATTTCACTCCTCCATCCAAACTTTCTAAGGCAAAGGAGGAAGCTAGATTATTATAATTGGAACAAGAACAATTCCAACTCGCCTTAAAATATAGTATGGAAGAGACTTCTACATATCAACGATGTCCTCCAAGACAACATGATGCCGAAGCAGGTTCAAGATACGTGAATAAAAAGAAAAAGAGTAACAAACCATTTAAGTTTCTCTCTAGTCTTGGTTCATTACAGGGAGTTGGGAACTACATATAAATCTACTGACAAAGAAAGTTTGAAAAATCTAATTCAAACTATACAAGAGGATGATAAAAAGCTCTCTCCACCTTTGATTCGCGAGAGGTAAATGAGTATATATATGAAGAATTGGATAGAAGCTTAAGCTCGACAAACAAATCTCCTCTCCAGTAGTAATTAGTAAATAACGACAGTAAAAATACTTTTCTAATGTTGTTATAATTAGAATAATTTTAGTTTTCAGTTTGTATTTTATTTTTTATTTTTGGTTTTATTAAATATTATGTCTCAATACTTCCGACCTCAAACTTGAACTCATCTCGAAAACTCAATTTAAACTCAAATTCAAAAACTCGAACTCAAACTCGGCTTGAAAGCACGAACTCGACTTGAACTGGTCTAAGCTACTGACCGAGTCGAGTCAAGTTAGACAAAGTGGCTCAGTGACTGAGCCAAGCTAAACACGAGTCGCTCGGTTCGACTCGGTGTACACCTTTAGTACTCGGCCTTCTAAAAGCCTTATTGAACGGTCAGGTCGACCATAGGTTGCCTCCTTAGTTCTCCGTCGTTGGATACTGGTTGTACGCCATCAGTTGGGCGGCTGGTTGCCCCCGACGTTATCGATGCTGACCGAGAATTAACTTTGGGTATATAAGGGTTATTAGGGTCAGCATGCTTCGGTTGGCTATATGGTTAGACATTTCGACCGTTCTCCTTACCAACAGTCTCATTGGTATGGGACGACTTTGGGGTTTGTTTCAGCTAGCCCTGGTAAGGAAATCAGGCGGTCGTTCTGTATCTAGATCCAAAGGGAGACTAGGTGTTGGTTGGATATTTACAAATGTTGAAAGCCTCTCTAAGAAGCTTCCAACCACTCTCTTGAATGTCCCTGCTTGTGCCTTGGTGGCCCTAACGATTTACCATAATCTCCTTGTGTAAAGTGCTAATGTTTTAAACACACAGTAGGTTGTTAAATTTCATAGACAAAATGTATAGTGTATGGAACTTCAATACACTTCAGCTCACTTTAATATTTCAAAACAAGAGCGCAACTCAACATCTCAAGATTAGAAGGCTCGAAAGGATTTCAAGAGAAGAATCATTTGTATGCCAACCTATAGGTAAAGAAGACCTTAGAAAAGACCTTAGGTTAAAGTATATCTTAAGGATTTTCTAAGATTTAAATTATGACAAATTTATATAAAAATTCAAGGGTGTTCAGCCAGCCCAACCCTTCCTTCGGCCAGCTGAACCATCTCGGGTCAACCCGAGATCAACGTAGGTCAAGTTTCCAGCAACAAGGGACTTTGACTCTTATGGAACTTCGGCCAACCCAAACCTGTCTTCGGCCAGCTGAACCAGCTCGGGTCAGCCTGAGAGTGACCTAGGTCTCAAGCCAAGTATGCACAAAATTTAGTTAAAATGTTTGGATTTGAAAAAGGTAAAATTTCCAATACTCCTATGAGTACAACACTTAGATTATCGAAGGATGAATCAGGTAGAAGTGTTAATTGTCATCTTTATTGAAGCATGATTGGTAGCTTGCGTTATTTAACTGGTAGTAGACCAGATATATCAATTAGTGTTGGTATTTGAGCAAGATACCAATCTAATCGTAAAGAATCTCATTTATCTATTGTCAAATGCATAATTAGATATGTTTGTATGCACTGCTAATCTTGGTATGTGGTATCACCATGATACATCTATTCAAATAGCAAGATATATTGATACAGATTGGGTAGGAAATTTCGATGATAGAAAATCCACTAGTGGTGGATGTTTCTACATTTAAAACTATCTAGTCTCCTGGATGAGAAAAAAAAAATCAATATCCTTATCTATTGCAAAAGCGGAATATATTGCTGCATGGAATGATTGTACTTAGGTTATGTTGAATGTTGATTGATTATAACATAATTCAAGATACAATTAATTTGTATTGTGATAACACTAGTACAATTAATATATCCAAAAATCCTATCCAACATACAAAACATATTAACATCAGATATCACTATATACAAGAGTTAGTTAAATAAAAGGCGTTTTCGAATATATTAGGATGTCATCGATGAATACCACAATAAATTGATCAAGATATGGACGAAAGACCTCGTTCATCAGCTGCATAAACACTGCGGGCGCATTTGTAACGACCCGTAAATTTCCGTACATTGGCTCGAGTACCACCTCGACCAGGAATCAATTAGGATTAAATCCTTTAGAAATTTAACAAAGTTAACTAAGTACTAAACTCGGTTAGCCATGAAATCCGTTGGGATCGCTTTAAATACGATCTGCAAGACCCAAAACTTGCAGAATCAGTGACTCTAGGTTACCCTAAAGTTTAGAATCAAACTCATTTCCCGGCTACTCTCGGGAATGAAACGAAACTTCGTATTAGGTCTAGATCACACATCGGGAGTCCGATTAACACTAAGCTAAGGAACTAGGACCGCCCCACTGGGCTTGACAATCATCTCAAAATTCAAGTCCGGCTGATGTCCCACGGCCATTCGTTTCGATCCGGAGCAAGGGTGTCTGAAAAACACTATTCTCATCCCAAAATAAATATCAGGAATAGTGATCTGGCACCATTCGCTTGCGCGTCAGTAGCAAGCAACCTGACCGTCAGAATCAGACCAAATTCACCCTCGGATTAAGAAAAATTTTAGGAACATTTACATGTACTTGGAATTTCTGATCGTGGCCCACTGACCATTGAACTGAAAGTGGTCCGCCACGTGCGATCTGGGAATCCGATCGAGTCAAAAACGTAATCCCACATAGATCCATGTGTGGTGAGCTTAAGTCTGGCGTTTGGCTCAAGGAGGGCCACCAGAACCTCTCTTTTGAGCTAGAAAAGTGACGAATATCCTATGTTAGCAGTCACCCTTGAACCTGAGTCTATTTTGGGGATGTTTTTGGCTATAAAAGGGGCTTAGAACAGCCCCTCTCACAGCCATACGAATTTGGGAGAAAAACCCTAGAGAGAGAGAATGAAAAGAGAGAGAAGAGCTTGGAGTTTGTAGGTGATCTTCCTCCTACTGCTTTTGGTTGTCGCACACGGCCTACACCGCTCCTTTCTAGGTGTTTTCCAGGCGGTACCCATTCCGTTTGAAGGTAAGAAACCCTAACCCTAGGTCTGATTTGATGTAGGTTCGTTGTAGGTTATGTAAAGGCTAACCGATTCCGCTCTTTAGGCTAGAAAACTCCCGTATACGGAAGCTTTACTACCCTTGCTGATTCGTTGGGATTCCAAGGGCAAAGGTGAGGACTTTAAGTGTATAAGTTATGGTTTTCAACGCTTTTAATGTCAGATAATGATAGATTCATGATCTGCATGCAATTGCACATGTACAAAGTGTTTTCCGTTTCCTGTTTCGATTAACGTTGTAGAATATGGAATTTCACATACTCTAGGTATACGTAGAAATACCGTATACGTATTTTTTTTGGAATAATGTTTGACATATTTATTTAATGTATGATTATACAATACATGGATAAAATACTAGTTTGGCGAAAGGAATCGCTGAAATACATGTTCACTTGTAAATGCTTAGTATGTTGAAATTGTGTATTCTAGAAATACCGCATGTGTACATTTTGGAAGTGTAATTGTCATGATTATTTGTTGTATGAATATGGTATACGCGGATAAAATAACCGCTCGGCGAAAGAATAGCCCTAATACGTATTTTGCTAACATACGTCATGTATGTTGGAATAGCGTACTCTAAGTGTAAATGCTTGTGAGTGTAAATGCTTGAGTGTTAGTACCTTAGAGAGGTGCTGATGTGGGATTCCCGACTACCTTAGAGACATGTAGGATCCCCTCCATGTGGTGGTTCGCTATAACCACTCACTTGTGTTGTGTATGTAATTGTATCCCTATTTGTATAGTGCTTCACAACATGCTTCACAACATGCTTCACAACATGCTTTACAACATGCTTCACTTCATGTTTTATTTCATGCCTTATAATATGCCTGCTAACATGCTTGTATTACTTGTTTATCATGCTTTACTCCACATGCTATTGATGAGAACTGTTTGAGCTTGGGACTATGTCTATAGTCCAAACATTCGGTACCAGACTTGAGATTGTGACTGAGATTCATGTCGCCACAAAGGATGTGTCTGGCGAACCCGAGTCGTACTTCAGTTGGCGATAGTGGTTGGCCACACGGAGTGCTTTTGCGCTCCATATCGCCTAACTTGTGGTGCGCTCGAACTAGTCAGGCTCGTCAAGTAAACCGAAATGTAAATGTGTGTTCACCAGGTTTGGTCGCTACTGCTTGAACCTAGGGTACCAAACTTACCAGTGGCGATCCCGTTAACCATGGTACTTCGATCCGCTAAGACGCATGAGCCGGGCATGGTGTTATGGGACACCGTGGTCGAGCTGTCGGCCTACGCTGGGGCCTTGTGCCTCCCCGTAGTGACCATTGCGCAACCAAACTTGTGAGCCGAATACGGTGGTATGGGACACTGTATTCGAGCTGTCGATACTTACGGCGAGAGCCGAGTACGGTGAGACCTGTGCTCGTGCTGACGGGCGACGAGTCCTCCGTAGTATCTTCGAGTATACTCCAAGTGTCTGTGATTGGCGACGAGTCTTTCACAGCAACTAGAGTATGAGTTGAGCCGAGTACGGTGAGACCTGTACTCGAACTGACGGCCAGCAATTGAGCCGCATACGGTGAGATCTGTATCCGCGCTGACGGGTGACGAGCCCTTTGCGATGCCTTCACTACGCTTCTCAAACCATAATATCGTATGAGATTAACTAGGATTGACGACCCTAGAATGGATCATGTTTGGGAATGATACAAGGGAGGTACCTTAGTTTCCCAATACTGCTGTTTGAAATGGACTAATAATAACTTGGTAATCATGAGCATCATCTCACCGCATGTGTTTTGTAGATGTTGCGCACTGAGGGAGTTAAGCATTCGCGAACGTAAGATGATGTCGCTTGAGGGTGGTTTGGCAAGGGCATACAGCATCATGTCATTTCATTTTCGCACTTAACAAGAGTAGTTAGAAATGTTTGATTTGTACTGCTTTATCATTACTGCTTGATTGAATTGATAACATGTTAACCTATGCTTTATTGTTCCACTGAGTTAGCTACTCACTCCCACGTTACGGGACGGTGTTTGCAACACCCACCAGACTCTGTCGCAGGTGTAGATGGCGCCTCGGTTCAGGAGCCGGAGCCCGACTTCGATGAGGATCAGGAGGAGTTCTCCTTTATGCAGTACTCTGACGGCTTTGCTTAGGCCGGCTGCATCGCGGGGTTTTCAGGGCTTCTCTTGAGAGTTGTATTTTGATTTTTTGACTTAGAAATAATACATGTATATTGGTACTCAGTTAGTACTCATACTCTGGAGTTCATAAAATTTCGTTACTTTACATACTTTGAATATAAAATTTCAATCTTCCGCTTGCCTTTATACAATTGAACTGGAGTATGAATTACTGTTTTGGTATAATCTCATTCATGTTAATTGCGCTAACTCAGACAACATTTAACCATCATTGTGTATGTTGCATAAGTGATGCGTGGAACTTGGGAGTTGAGTTCATACTCGACCCCCGAATTTTAGGGCGTTACAGCATTGGTCAGTTCAAAGAACATGACCTGAAACTCAAAATGACCGTAGCGCATCCTAAATGCTGTCTTTGGGATATCCTCCTCCCGGACACAAACCTGGTGATAACCGGAACGCAGGTCTATCTTTGAAAAGAACTACACCTCTTGCAGTTGGTCGAACAAATCATCAATCCTTGGAAGCGGATACTTATTCTTAATCGTGACCTTGTTGAGCTCGTGGTAATCCGCGTAGAGCCTCAACGAGTCATCCTTCTTCTTCACGAAGAGTACCGTCACTCCCGACGATGAACTGCTTGAATGGATAAAGCCCAACTTGCATATTGCATCCAATTACTCTCGCAGCGCCCGCACTCCAATGGTGTCATACGATACGGGGCCTTTGAAATATGTGTGGTACGAAGCACGAGATTAATTTGGAACTCAGATGCGACGAGGTGGCAACCCTGGAATCTCCTGAAATACATCCAAAAAATCACAAACGACCGACAGTTGGTCAATGCTCAAGACAACTGGCTCTCTACAACACATGACATAAGGCACAAGAGTTGCTCACCTCTGGGCTCAGTTACAAACTGGAATTGTGGCACACCAGGTATATAAAACGTGACTGTACTTGCAGAGCAATCCAATATGGCATGGTATTCGGCAAGTCAATCCATGCCCAGGATAACATCGAACTCGAATATCAGCAAAACAAACAGGTCAGTCGGAAAAAAGGTCTCCCTTATCAGAATGGGGCAAAACGATCAAATCAAACCTAACACTGCGCCTTCCCTAAGAGCGTCAACACCGATAAACCCACACGAGCAGACTCTAGGGCAAACCAGTCGATCAGCAAAAATCTTTAGATACAAATGAATGCGATGCACCAGAATCAAACAAGACATGTGCTATGCATGAGGACACAAGGAGTGTACCCTCGACGACTCCTCCTAATGCCTGAGGACCCTGCTGAGCTGCATAAAACCTTCCCTGAGACTACTGGGGAGGTGCATGTCCCCTTTGATATCGTTGCTGCTGTGATGGCCTATACTGTTGTCTCTGCTGTTGTGAGGGAGGTCACAGTGGTTGATGCGGTTACCGCTATTGCTGCTACGGTCTTGGCGGTTGATACTGTTGTCGTTGTTGCTGCTATAGAGGCTACTGAGGCGCTCTCTATTGCTGTTGTAGGTGGGGGCACTCATGCTTACAATGCCCTGTCCCACCACATCTTTAGCAAACACATAAGAACTGTCTCTGTGGTGGTGCTACTAGTGCTTGAAAGGATGGACGTGTTGTGCACCTCTGCAATGGTCGAAGCTGCTGCTGTTGGGAGCTACAAGAGGGGGCCTTCCTATTCTGGTCTCCTCCCTGACTCCAGATCCGCTGCGCATCGGTCCACTCCACCTCATAGCTTTAGGCCTGCTCTACAACCTCCTCAAACGTTGGGAGCTTATGTCCAATGACACGACTTAGAAGGTCAAGGCATAAGCCGCCCTCAAAATGACGGGCCCTCCGCCCCTCCTCAGCCACCAGATATGGGGCGAATCTAGATAGCTCAATGAACCGAGCCTCGTACTGAGACATAGTCATGTCTCCCTAGACCAAAGTCTCGAACTCTAACGCGTGCTGCTGTCGAACATGCTCAAGTAATAACTTCCGGTCGAACCGGTCTACAAAGTCCTCCCAAGTCCACTTAAAATTGGTTCCTGCTGCTTAGGTAACCCACGCCCACCAATGCTCGACCTCACCCTGCAGAAGGAATACTACCAAAGCGACCCGCTGCTGCGTTGTACACCTCATCGCGTTGAAGATCTTCTCTACCTTTGATCTCCACCGCTCTGCTGCTGTAGGATCTGGCTCGCTCTAAAAACGCGAGGGATCGAGCCATCTAAAGTCACGTAGAAGGGAGCTCGCGCGCTCCTGCTCAGTCTAGACTAGTGGATCTCCTATCCTGCCTCTGTAGCATAAAGGTCATCGCATGCAACATCTGCTGAAGCTGGTCTACACTCACTAAGACAACTAGGGCCACACCTGTCTGGGATGTGTCAGCCCCTCTCCTCGGCCTCTTGTGTGTCATGTCCTACATGAAGGAACAAGGGACCTTTTTTTTTCTTTTTCTTTTTTACACGCACACACACCCCCACACACTCATGTTGGTGGAATTTCACCACCTATGGGTACTCGAACCCTTGACCGGGAGTTGAAACTCCTGAGAGTCTACCACCCGGGCAAGGGTAAGGACCCGGGCAAGGAACAAGGGACCTTTTAGCCTTGAGTACTCTCGAATGCACAGACGTTTATGTTGGAATACATTTAAACTGAAAAGCAGCTTGTAGATATTCTAACTAAGCCACTCAACATTATTAAAATTTCAAAGTTAAGGTATAATATTAGCTTACGTTTATATAATAATCTTATTGAAGCTAATATTTTTTTCTTGTTCTTTTAACTATCTTTATTTTGATTTTTGAAAGAAAAATAAAAAGAAAAAATAGAAACTGAAAATAAAAATGATTTTCGGGTAAACGATCAATGACTGGACTGTCCGATAAGTCGAAGACCACGCTGTTCACTTTTTAAACTGAGCGAAAATCTCAATTTTCCCAAAATTTCTTCTTCTTCTTCTTCAGCTCCCTGATGCCTCCTTTGGTTACCCATCTTCCATTACTTGCTTGTAAGTGCATTTGCGTCCATTTTATTACTGATTTATGTTGCTCATAGCATTCTCATTGCGATTTAACATCTTTTTTTGAAATTCGAAACCTTTGTGTTGGGTTATTTCGATTAGATTTGATTTCCTTGATATTATTGTTTCCTTCTTTATTAAAAGTGATGGAACATCAATTTAAACGTGTGGTACAAAAAGTGCAAGATGGTTCCTCATCTCGATGTGCTTCCATGAGATTCAGATCATCCGTCCACTGGAGGATGACTAGAAAAATCTTTAGGATTTTAGATCAAGGAGCATTATTATTGAAAGGTCTGCAAATCTTAATCATATCGCTAAATATGGGTTGCATGAGCTTCTTTCTGAAGTTGGACAGGAAAAAGTTCTTCAATGGGGAGGAAATGCATACCGATCGATAGTTCAAGGGTTGTATTCCTCTATTTCAGATCTTTCTTTAGAAAATGACATCTTTTTTAAAGTAAAATTTTTAGTGGAAACAATTTCAATTACACCCTCCACTATTATATCTTTAATGGAAATTGAATTGGCAGATGATAGAATTCCAATTGCTCCTCTTATGGACAAGAAGTCAAATTCTGAAAGAGAATCTAATACCAGAGTATTATGTGGTTTTGATGTGGATTGGAAATCGAGCAATGCTCTACTGATTGGAAAACTTTTTCCTAAGTACTGTGTTCTTCATCACATTTTTACTTTTAATGTTTATCCAAGAGCCAGTAAAAAAAACTAATCAAACTCTGTTCATGGTTCGTATCCTTCATGTAATAGCTACTGGAGTCAAAATTTGTCTTCTAACTCTCATTTGTTACTCCATTATTCATTATCGGATACACCCAAAACATGGCTCTCTTCCATTCGGTTACCTCATGACATTTGTCGTGTTATCTTTTCGAGTCCAAATTCATTCCATTGAGGCACTGGAATTTGAGCTTCCTTTTAACCCTTTCAATTTACATATAATAAATTTAACTCCTCTACTTGAATAACAAGGCGTACACAGCGATAAGCAGGAAAAGTAGGAAGATGTTAACATGGATGACATTTTCAACGAATTGGAGGAAGAATCGGCTGAAGATGAAGATGATTCCGATTATTGTCATTCTAATTTTGATGAGAGATTATCTGCTTTGGAGCATCAGATGGATGCTTCACATGTTTCTCAGGAAGCTCTGGTTTTAAATAAAAAGCTTAACATGAAGTACATGAAAAAGTACTTTCATCGTATAAGTAGGAGCTTGAAACATATTGATCTTGAGATGCCAACTCTGTCTTCTTTTAAATCTGAATGATGTTTATTTTCTTGACTTGATGATTTGGATATCTTGGTTTATATTTTCAAACTCATGAGACTCTTATTCTGTTTAATATCTGTTTAAACATTTGAACTTTTCTATGTTTAATGTTTAATATTTGATCTTATTCCTGCTTCCTATATGTTTCTTGTATTTTATCTTCCTTTGTCAAATTATGAGAAAAAGGGGGAGAGATGATCATATATATGATATGTGGAATAAGATTTTTTTTAGTATATTTTTCAAGGAGAGCAAACATAATATTCTTCATATATAATCTTGATGGAACAAGCACACAGTAGGTTGTCAAATTTCGTAGACAAAATGTATAATTTATAGAACTTCAACACACTTCAGTTCACTTCAACATTTCAAGACAAGAGCACGACTCAACATCTCAAGATTAAAAGGCTCGGAAGGATTTCAAAAGAAGAATAAATTATTTACCAACCTATAGGTAAAGAAGACTTTAAGAAAGACCTTAAGTTAAAGTACATCATAGTGGTTTTCTAAGATTTAACTTATGACAAATTTATATAAAAATTCAAGGGTGTTCGGCCAACCCAACCATTCCTTCGGTCAGCCCGAGATCAACCCATGTCAAGTTTCCACCAATAAAGGACTTTGAATCTTATGGAACTTTAGCCATCCCGACCCTGTCTTCAGCTAGCCAAACCAGCTCAGGAAAGCCTGAGAGTGATTCGGGTCAAGTTTACATCAATGTAGATTTTTTATTGCCTTGAAACTTAGGCCAACCAAACCCTATCTCCGGCTAGTAGAAGGTATCTCCAGCCAGCCGAAGTTTGTTTCAAAATCAAATCCTGTGGAATCTGATAGTCGTTGGAATAAAATTGAGGAAATCCGGCTAGATGAAGGGATTCTTAGGATGACCGAAGATCCATATATTTCATTATAAATAGAGATCATTTCTCACTATTTCAAAGCATGGAAAAGAGAGAGAGAGAGAGAGAGAGAGAGAGGAGAGAGAGAGAGAGAGAAATCTAGAAATTTTTTTTTTTTAAATTATTCTTTTTCAAGCTATTTGCATTATCATTCTTATATTACTTTTGTAGCTTATTCAATTCTCTTTTCAAGTAGTGATAAATTCAATTAGAGAGTGAGTTATACTCAACTTGAGATTAGATGATTGAATATACAACTTTCAAGGTTTTATTCTTTGAAAAATTATATATCCCTATATCATTTTTGGTTGTGCAAACATTGATTCATCTTCATCTAAGAAAAAGGATCGCTACATCTATTGAAGCTCCAATTTCAAAGGCTTCATCAATATCTTCACTTTAACTCACGTCTTCAAGAAGATAAGTTTTTAATATCAGTAAATTACTTTCAGTTTGGGTTTGTTGAGATTGCCCGAAAATCTCATTGGGTTGAGTGATAAGCCCGTGAAAATCACTTAAGGTTTTGTTGTGATAAGCCTGTGAAAATCACAAAAAAACTGTAAGAGGTTATTGAGGTTAGTCTGTGAAAAGTTTGAAAATAGTGGAAAGCCAAAATTACGTGAAGTAGTAGTTTTGAGAGTGGTGTAGATGTATGTTAAACATCGAACCACTATAACTCTCTGTGTATTGTGGTAATTGATAATCTTATTTTTGTTTTCACCATCTTGAAATATTGAAATCAAGGACGTTGTGAAATAAGATTATCATACCTAAGATTTTAGGTGAAGGTTGTCACACGAATAAATTGAAATCAATATTTCAATATTAATTGTTGTTGTGGATTTATTTTCTGCATTTGATTATCAAAAATTGGTTAAGTCTCATTTAACCCCTCACCCCCTACTCTAGGACATCTATAGCATTGGCTGAGAAGAGGATCCTAGGTCCACGTTTGAGGGTTCGATTTGGTGTCCCTCGTATTGCGGCTCTTCTGCAACGCAAAAAAAATAAAAAATAAAATAAAATATAATAAAATAATAATAATAAAAAATTGCCTTTTAAAAAAAATATATATATATTTAGGAGGCATCTTGCTTTAATAAAAAATACTAAAGAAAACATACAGAGTCCCACCAAGCATGTTAACAAATATGTTTGTGCAATTCGATCAAACACGAGGCCACACATGTTAATGAAGGCATGTATTTGGTTTATTTGTGCGATTAGGATAGTGCAGGCATACTAGAGTTGTACTCAACTCGAGTTTAATTGAACGGTGGTGCCCTTGCACTAAGTTAGACTGATTAAAACCAGACCTATGGGATGACCTTTCTTCTCAGCCATAGATAATTACAACGATCAGGTAATTTTAGAAGGGTGGGGGTTAGTTCTTCCGAATGGATTCTTTTTGCTTTATGTTAAGGACTTTTCTTTCACTAGTGATAACAGACTTTGTATTTCTCAACATCACAAAGATGTATAAACGATTTAAAAATAAGGACTTAAACATGTTGATTTTATTGATATGTATTTGAAGCTCAGTATAATTAGTAGATCAACAAATAAGTAGAGAAATAAACGAAAGATACATATCTGCATTGCCTATGGACAAACAATCAAGGCAGATTGGTCAGTAGGATGCGATTGGGTGTGATCTTCCAAGGACTCGGTTGTCGGGGATCAAACGACGATAGATTGTGGATATTTATACTACTTATAAGCGTACTACAACAAGGGTGCTGGATAGTAGTGATCTAAAACTAATCTAAACTTCAGACGTTTTGCAGCGTGGTTGGATAGAAGTGTAAGAAAACTAAAAATTAAGATAAAGTAGCGTTACGCCATGTAGATTGATTTTGTTTGATGTGGGCACTTAGGTCTTCTTCATCGGGTGCTCCTTATATAGCTTTGGGAGGCGGCAAAACCCTTGTAAGGTTTTCTTATTGGTCCAGGATTCTTAACAATCACAATGCGTAAGTGTTTTTTTTTTTAATCATCCCATCTTGCTAAAGAGATCTCCACAGATCAGAAACATTTTCTAATCTCCTTGCCAGGGTGACTGCAGAGATCCATGAATCTTATGGGATTAGTTTCATTGGACTTGGATTCCTCACGATGTTTTGGTTCTGGTCCGCTCTGAGAGAAATCCATTTCTCGAACCTTCATAATTGTCACGAAAGCACCAATTGTATTTGGAAAAATCTCCCATTTTGAAAGGATTGTATAAGACAGCTTGCTGAGCATATCTGGATTTGCGATAAGATACATATCTTAGCGTGTTTTTATAGACTCATTGAGCACATTGCTTCGATTACATGAGCGTTCATGCTAGGGCTATGTGTCATTCTTTACAGTATCTTTTCTGCAGAAGTGAGTACAACTTTGTGCCATTTTTGCTTTAATAGGTTACATGCCTCCAAAGGATACGGGCAAAAGATATTCTCAATACATGAGTAAGATTTCATCCATCATTTAATGCATAGTGTTGACACATGGGGATGTTTCATTGATCCACATGGATGCGCCATAGTGAGTGTAAACACTTCGTGAGTTAAAAGGAACATACACCAGACTCTACCACTCCCGTATACGACTTACCTAGAGGATCGACCCACTCAATATAATTCCGGAAAAGGACCGTCGGTGGTATGTGGAAACATTTCACGCATTTCCCCAATTGTAACCCATAGCTATTATGCTCAATCATCAAGCGGAAGAGTGGAATTCCCTTTTGTTGAAGATCCTCTCCCACAAACAGCCAATGAGGCTGACGGCACAGCTCACCTTTCTTTGTACAAATTGACTTTCGGTCTCCATATATGCATATTGGCAGTGTGCCTATGTCTCGATGGTTGTTAAGCAGGGAATCACACATTTGGATCCTCAAAAAGCATAAGACGTGACATGCAATCTTCATCGGAACAAAAAAAAAAAAAAAAAAACCCTCACCATTCTCCATTTCACTTCAAAAAATGCAAGGGAAGGATTGGATTTTACCATCACTGACTGAATTAGTTCGGAAAAAGGCTCTCCTATTTTTATTTTATCTTTCAGCTTCCTCATAATGATCATCCTTCATTTCAGAGAGCGAGATGCAAATCAATCCTCCAGATCACCATTTTAGAAGTTCATGTGACTAGCCAGTAAAAAGGACAATCTATATCACCAAATGACTGGCACTGACATTCACAGATGCGACCCTCACAAATGCTCAGGCCAAGAATTGCATTACACGGTTCCTAAAACATAGGAACATACATCGAGTGATGAATTTTGTTTGAATCCTAAAGAAAAAGACATAATGGTGGTCAAAGAAATAGAAATGCCAGTATCCCAAACAATAAGGCAGGATCAATGTTTATAATATTGTCAGTATCGTAGCTCAGCAATATGAAATACCAATGGAGTATCAAAAATCTCTGATATCGTTTAATGTATCGCGCGATATTGTAGATGTCACAAAATATCATTACAATTCCTTTTGATTTTTTTATTTTTTATTTTCTTATGCATTGATGACATTTATCGATATCAATAGATATTGTCCATACCATTAGGGAACCGCAGCAGTGTTGAGAGAACATGAAAAACCCTCAATTTGTCATCTTTTTCCTTCATTCTTTCCTCTTTTAAACACCTATAGTGTGGATTTCGGTCCATTCTCTTGAACTTTGGAAGAGAAAAATGAAGATTTCAAGCTAAAATCAAGATTAAATTGTATGTGGGGCTGGTTTTGTTTTGGTGAGTATTCTTGTTATTTGATTCATTGTTTTGTTTAAATCATATTCAAATAGTACCAAAATGTTAAAAATGCTTAATTCTTCATGTTTTACATAAAAATTTACAGATTTTGAAATTTGATGGTAGATTGTTCAATTTGAGTGAAATTGGAGAAAATAGAAATTTCCGCAAATTTTCTCATATTGGTTGCAATATTACTATCCAAATAAGATATTACATGTATGAAGCCTAATCTACTAATTCGTACAGTTTTGGAGTTTTTTTTTTTTTTTTTTGAAAAAAAAAATAATTTATTTTTATTTAGAAAATAGTAAAAAAATATTATTATTATTATTATTATTATTTGAAATTTCACTTCTATCAGTGGTCAATTAGACCCAATTTAAGAATGCGTGAGAGTGTTTGATGAAATCATCATCATATACACTCTTATTTTGTGAATTTAAGGTAGGTAGTTTGATTTGGGAGAAATTGAAAGGAATTCAGAAATTTTGTATTTTCTCCCAAATTGGTTACAATCTTAGCCTCCAAACACGAAATCAAATATGTATGAGGCCTGATCTAGTGATTCATGTAGTTTTAGAGATTTTTCGGGAAAAAAGAAAAAGTAATTGAAAATGTTAAAAAATATATTATTTTTTTTTCAAATTTTCCTTTTTATCAACGGTCAATTGACCAAATTTTTAGAGCATTTAACAGTGTTTAAAGATTTTAAAAATATATATATATTTAATAATTTAATTTAATTATTTTTAATAAATGTTTAAAAAATATTGGAAGCAGTACACTCACTAGATTTGCTAACATAATGTCCTTTTGTAGGTAAAACATGTCAGGATAAAAATGGAGACAGCTTGACATTGAATGAAAGTACGAGACCCCTCCTTCCAATAATCGATTTGGGTCCCAATGCAATTTGTGTTGCCACGTATCAAAGAGTAGATGAATAATCTGGTTGAAGGAATATTTAGTAGAAGGGTATCGAAATGTTGTAGACTACCGTAAATGCCTAAAGGATATGAGAGCACAAATGAAGGATTTGTCTAAAAAAATATGAAGATTAAAGACAACCGTGCCACTCAAGAAATGGAGATTAGGGAAGAGTTCGGGCCGACACCATATGGAGATAAGGATATAATGGATTTGAATGATGAGGATGACTGACCATCGTTGAGGAGTCCTTATGAGAGTAGTCGTACATCGATCAGTAGAGGTGGTGGTGGGAGGCAAGTAGACCCACATTTGAGGAGTCTACACATAAGTGTGGTGGGGGAGTGAAGTAGGGGAGTGGGGCAAGGGGTAATAGAGCAAAGGAGAGTTCTGGGGGGGAGGGGGCTAGTAGGACAGGAGGAATATGGGGTATGGACGACAACAGTAGCATGCAGGTACCAAATGTACTTTCAAATCTACAGATGTACAATGAGGTGAGGAAACACAAAAGAAACTCAAGGAAATTTTTAGTAGAGGGGGTGCGAGAAAGGTGGGAAAGATTATTACAAATAATAATAATAATAATAATAATAAATTATTTATGATCACATCCCACGAATGCAGCAAACCTGCATTTCAAGAAATATGATCAGTGAAGTGCAACTTGGGGGTGAGGGTGTGGTGCCACCCATACCACGTTAGATAATTAAATTTTTTTAAAAAAAAAGATAACAAGTACACAAGATGCGTATTATGTAGATGGATATCGTATTGTGATGTGTGACGAGTGGACTGGACCAACAAGGACGTTAATCATAAAATTTATAGTCTATTGAGGGGATGTACAATGTTCTTAAAGTCCATAGATGCCAACAGTAAGATAAACATTTATGGGCTGATGCATGATGTCATGAAAGATGTTGGGATGAAGAACACCGTGGAGTTTGTTACAGAGAATAGGAGTGCATTTGTGAAGGCAATAAAGGAGATAATGAAGAAGTACCATATGTACCAGACCCTATGTAGCCCATTGCATAGATCTCATGTTGGAGACAATAGGGGATGGGCCTTTAGTGAATGTTATTATTACTAATGCACGGTTGATCACAAGCTTCAACCACAACCACATTTGGTTACTATCCAAAATGCGCGCGAGGTGTGGTGTGGATATATTATGGCCTAGGGTAGCAAAGTTCGCCAGAAATTATATCACCCTAAAAAGCTTTATAAAACACAAGCAAGAGCTACGGGAGCTTTTCAGTTGTAGGGAGTACGCATGTTGGAATAAGAGAGAAGAAATTAGTTTGGAGAATAAGGACAATTTATTGCGCAACACATTCTGGAAACGAGTGCATGTTGACCCATATATGTAATGTTGAGGACAATGGATAATGAAATATATGTCGATGAGATCCTTGTATGCCTCAATGTAGTTAATGAAAAATATCATCCAAGTTAAAGCCTCCAAAGTATATAAATGAGTACATGTAATAGTTGATGACTGTGGGGAAGGGACCCATTCGCACCCTACATCAAGCTATTAAGTAGTTATATAAATTTTTATTTATTTTATTTATTTATTTACTTATTTATTTATTTTTATTTTTTTGTGTATATGCTTCAGTACTTTAAAAGTTATTCGCATAGCATGTATGACTATTTTATTGTACTAATATATGAATATTTGCACCATGGTGGGTTTTAGCTTACTACATGAATCTCAAGTACCACTATCGCCGCAAACTCTACGAAGACAATACCTTGAAGAATGTTGCACATAATGTATATAATAAGTTATTCCCTAACCGTCCGAAAAAAGGGCATCTTTGGTAATGAGGTAAACATGTTTTGCACTTACCTTTTCTCTAACTTCGTCAAAACATCCATACTCACAATTAATGATAGATGACATCAACAGATTGTTAAATTCCATGGTGTTGTTGAAATGTTTAGGTGTGAGGCCACTATGAGGGTGAGGGGTCAAATAATAGCATGTGAGTTGTTGCATTAGTTATCTCTTACAACTTAAAGTTAATTTTCATATTTTAGTAGTGAATGTGAAACTAAGGAAAAACATTATCTATTTTGCATACGAATTATAGGTAATGTTTGAGAGTGATTGTTACACTTGGCAGTGGTTGGTTGTATGTGCTCGTCAAATGGTGTTTTCCTCACCTTGTGAAAGAAATTAGAGCACGTTCTCTCCCATTCACACGAACAAGCACAAGAGATTGTGGTAAGAGAGGCTTTAGAAGCTAGTGTACTACTACTACAATATGCATCTACGAGAGAGGCTATTATGCACTCGTTGAATTTGATGACGATCAGTCAACATGCATATGCAGAAGAGGATATAAAGGATCAACTTTACAAGTGGATTAGGTTAGATGACTTGGACACTTTAGATGGGCAATCGAAGTTGCATGTAGTAAAAGAGGCAACATCACAGGTGATTAATATTGACATTTATTTACAATAGGCTAGATCTCCTAATGAAGCTTTCGATTCATTAACGAAGAGTCCAAAGGGCAACCAACAACTTTCACTATCACGCATGACACATGATGATGAGACTTCATCTGACACTAAGAGAGACAAAAAGTGATGCGGGCGAAGGGTATGGTGATAATGATGACGGTGATGGCTGTGACTAGCGATAGTAGCGAAGATGGTGATAGTGGCGACAGGGAGAGTGGCAGCGACAATGAGACTCATCCTAAGGTAAGTCTCAGAGACCTCTTAGACCTTTCATTGGAGAGAAGGTTTTTGATCATGCCACACAGAACAATAACCATGGTTCTTGTTTAGAACAACCATGACGTGTTCTTCTCTAAAATAAAATAAACTAGTCTCAAAGGTTACAAAAGAAGTAAACCTAGAAGCTACCGGATTTTAAGGAGTTATTGGCACTATATATGAAGGACACAGGCATTCGTGAGAAGCACGGTGGCTCTAGATCTAGATCACGGACACAAGATGGTAGCTCGAGTTCTATGCCATAATATGGATATAAATCATAAGCACAAGGGGCAGCTCAAGTTCTATGCCACAATATGAATATGGATACGAGTTTGATAGTACCTGTGAAAATATTCTTTGACATAACGATGATACTCATCCTCTCCAAACTGAACTAGTATGCCTATCCGTGGATACTTTGTAGTCGCCAGAATCTGTTGTTGATATGGATCTAGAGGGCATATATGAAACTCTTAAGTATCCATACCGCTGCTCATATATATATATATATATATATATATTATATATATATATATATATATATTATATATATATATGCTCATATGCGGAAGTGAATTTTTTGTCTTAGTCGAAAAATGATGTGTCGTATCTGTTGGAGTTGCTACATATCTCCAAAGCATTCAAGCAGGTAAGACAGTGACGAACTCGTCCATTTTATGACCTAGGCTCAGTATTGTCAATTTGTGGAGCAACAATAATATTTCCAACCCCGTGGAGATGGAAATGATGATTTCCAACCACCGTGTAGCTCTGTGTGTATGAACCACAACTATACACATCATTCACAAGTATATATCTAAACTTCTACTTCTTTTATTTTTCTTTTTTCTTTTTTTTTTAAAAAATGTATTAGTTGTGTTTTCATAAATATCTTCTTACATATATAAATTTTATGAATTCACTTTAAATATAGTTACATTAATTCAATCAGACAACGCATATCTTAAGACTATATACAAAAGAAACCTATTATGTGCACTTGTTTTTTGTGATGATGTGATTTAAAAGTATATATTAATGTCTTGTTTTAGCAATTCCAGAAGTTGCCATTGAAAATTTTGACCAATTTCTCAATGCTTCCCTATACTAACCAAAAAGTGCGATAAATTACCCAATATGAATGATATATCCCATGTGATAACCAATATATATCCGTATCTCAAGGGTGCCATGCAAAATGCGATAACGATACGATAAACATGGGATCGGATTATGACGTGCATGTATTGTAGATACAATTATTTATTATTTGCATATAAATAAAGATTAAAATATAATCTTGAATTAGAAAATTAAGATTTCAATCCAACTATGGACACCTGCCTTTATGGGCCCATTTAGTAGCAACAAAATTCATCTCAATCGTCTTTCTAGGTCATGTTGTCTCAGACCAATTATTTTCATGCATTTTGTTAATCAATACCAATTATTGGAACAAGAGGCACATGTGCACATGAAAAACTTGATAAGTAGGCATTAGTGTTGCTTAAAAATATTTGGTGGCATGTGTAGGCACATGCAGAGTGCTTGAAAATATACGATGGCACATGTGGGGTGTTAGACAATGCATAGAGAAAATTTTGGTATGTATCACATGTACAACTTGCCACATGCAACAAATGAAGCAAACTTGTTAGTTTCATGTGGCATATTTTCCATGCTTAAAAATTAATGGTTGCACACTAGCATGTTTGCACAAAAGAATAGTCCGGCGTGTACCTTAACATCGACAAGGTCCATTGCTTTTTAGTGAACAAAAATAATCCTACAACAGTAGGAAAACTTGGCAATGTCCTTATGGGCCAATATATATACATAAAGCATGGACAAAAGACTTATAACTCACCAGTCCAGATTGAACTTTTGTTGCTAGCAAAAAAGGTCCCTAAATCTCCCTCAAGATTTTGATGTTATTATTCATGTTTCTTTAAATGATTTTTTGATTTTAATTTGGGTTTACCAAAACGAGTTTCCTTTATATATATATATATATATATATATATATATATATATATATATATTATATATATATATCTTTCTTTTAAATACATGAGGAGTTTTTAATGTCAACGCAATTACCAACATCTTTTCATACAAAAAAGAACGGACTTAAAATCCATATCACCTGCAGCATTTATCCTACAATCTCAAGATCCTATACTGAACATAGGAAGGGATAAAACATACCAAGTAGGTAATAGTTTTTTTGGTAGCATTATTTTATTAATCTGCGGTGGGGTTTTACATAAAATAGAAAAGAAAAATGAAGCCACAGAAAGTGCACAACAGCATTCAGAATCACCTCCAATAAGTAGGAAAATGTAAAAAGACAAATGGACCCTCAGATTTGTAGGTGGGAGGGCTGAAAAAACTGATGAAGATTTCCATACAAGGGCTGTCTCCTTGCTACCCCTGATGCATGTAGAACTGCAGCTTTAAAGCAAGTTCAAACAATGCATTTTGCAGCGTTTACAGATCAAAAGTCAATATGTTGAATAATTTAAATTACAAAATAAAACATGCAACAAGCAACCGAAGAAAAGGAGAAGACAAAACTCTACACCTCAATGCACTGCGATGAATGTTAGACCGAAATAATCAACAGGCAAACTCCTCAATGCCCTGCAAACTCTGTTAAGGGACTAAACTGTATTTATGGCTCTGCTTAGACAAATCATGAGAAGGGCACAAGGGGAAAGTCAAAAAGTTATTAAGGATATAGGCGAGACCCCAAAGAAGAAGAAAAGCATAACCCATTCATTCACCTGAATAATTGGCACTCATGTGTAGAAGCAGAAAAGATGAGTTCAATACCAGAAGACTGCCATTCCTGCATAAAATAGGACAGATTTGTCCTGCTTTGAGGGATTTCTACCTTAATTTAATCTCACGCTCTGCCTCGTCTTGATCATTCGTTTGAGAGCTGCAAGCCAGAAGTTGCACTCATCCCAGTCACTTGTTGTCAGAACCACCTGTTTACAGGGAATGGATAAATCAGCATGATAAGGGGAAAATGCTGGAAGAGAATCTTATCAAGTTTTGTAAGGCTGGCCACTACAGAAGCAGCTGGCAGAGAAAGCTCTATATGATCCATGTATCAATTGCAAAGACAATGTATTGAGTATGGTGTCTCTCTTATGTTACTTGGCATGGATTTGGGTGGTGGGTATGTTACGGTTGCTGGACTCGCCTCTCCAGCCAAGTCTCAAGCTACAGGGTTAAAGATATTGAACAGTTTATATATTTCATATTTTAGAACATATTATTATTAAATTTGAATGTTTGTTGTACTTTAAATTGTTTTCAAATATAAACTTATTCAGGGCCTCTTTGGACAGTGAATTACGATAGTATGTAATGTAAAAGCACCACCATTACGATTTTATAGTGTTTGTTTAAATATGTATTTGGCACGTAATTCACTTGTCAGATGTGTATGGAATAGAAGACATGTAAATGAATTTGTAATCATTACAAATTTACAATACATTGTAGTAAAAATCTCCTATCCAAACACAGGAATTAGTATAAAAATCTCCTATCCAAACACCGGAATTAGTATATTTTTCCTATTGATTTGACATACCAGTAATATAAAAGTATCATCATTATGATTTTACCACGCCCATTCAAATATGGGAATTCTCGGTCAAATTACCCATTGACCAATAGATGGGTATTGTAATATGTAATCATTGCACTTCTACAATTCATTACATCATAATTTGCTATCCAAACAGGCCCTCAGGTATGACAACTATTACCAAGATAGTCAACCCTCCGTACTCTTTATTCCGAATCACGCAATTTGGATTATGGATAATTTGCATTCGAGATTGCAACTATTACCAATTCGAAATTATGATTCCATAGTTTATCTCAATTAAGACAATTTTTACTTTTTCCAATTGCTTGGGTGTTTATATAAGTCAGAGGGCATTTATAGGTGATCCGATGGGCCAAACAACCGTTAAGTGACAGCTACACCACACTACCAAGAGGGACACATGGCGTGATCTCATTAAACGATTTGGAATGTTCCTATCATCCAGTGCTCATAGACAATCTTACTAAAACGCCCATAACTTCCTCGTTATAAGTTGGATTGGAATGATCCTGGGATCGTTGGAAAGATAATTTGGTAAGCTTTCTGATGGGACCAGAATTACCTTTTTTAGAAGACAATCAGGCCTGTCAAAAGTGGGGCCAAATTCTACGATGGCATGAGCCGCATTGCCCACAAAGTAAGCTTCGCACAGCTTCAGTAAACAGACCGGATCTCCTTCGTTACGCCTTAGATCTGAGTAATCTTGGGTTCGTTGGGAAGGTAGCTTGGCCAGCTTTCCAATGAGATATAAACCACTTTATTTGGAGATCATTTGGTCTATCAGTATTTAGCTTAAAGTCTTCCTTCCGTAGTATCAATTTTCAATGCAACTCGAGAAAGCGATTTTCTTAGTGTCAACAGTGTAATGCTTCCATTGTTGCCCATGAAATGTGAGTTGGACCTAATGAGCAATCTGGATAAATGGATTCGATAATCCAAGTATACAAATGCAACTTAATGTAACTAGGAGCATAATAACTTAACTGCTTTGAGAGCACTAGAGCATATCTCTATTATAAATGTAGGAATTGACTGCAGTGGTGAGTAGTTACAGCTTTTTCTGTCATGTAAGGCGATGTGAATTTTGGGAGCCTCCCTCCCTCTCTCTCAGTTTTTGTTTTAAATTTCTCTTTTTTCCTTTTGGCTATTTAAAAAAGTAGAAGTGAAGGCTCTAAAAGGACAAGGCGAAGACCCAAAAGGAGGTGGCTGGAAGTAATAAGAAAAGACTAGAGGATATATGGATTAAATGAGGATATGGTTCATGTAGAGTGGAATCAAAAGGATTTAAATTTTGTCAGACTACAACAAAGTATATGGAGTGCAATTCTAGTAACAATAGGAGTGGAAATGAGGAAGCTAACCAAAAAGTTTTTCAAAATGACCACTTTCGATATCTTCTGTAATCCCTGAGAGTGGAGAGATTGAGAAGGATGTTACCTATAGAAATCAAGCCGGGTGGAAGAAATGGAGATGTGCCTCTGGTGTTTTATGTGATCGTCGTGTACCAATAAAACTGAAAGGGTAATTTTATAGGATAGCTATAAGACCTGCCATGCTTTATGGGAAAGAATGTTGGCCAGTTAAGGAACAACATGTTCATAGGATAATTGTAGCAGAAATTAGGATGTTGAGATGGATGAGTGCAAAGATAAGGATAGAATTAGAAATAAATGTATTATAGAGAACTTGGAAGTAGCACCAATATGTAATAAGGTGTTAAAAAAAGTAGACTTTGATGGTTTGATCATGTGCAATGGAGACAAGAGCTACGCCGGTTAGAAGCGAGTTGGCACAAGTTGAAGGGTGTAAAAGGGCAAGGGGAAGGCCCAAAAAGATGTGGGTGGAGCTCAAGGTATTCCGTAACGGTAACGGTGGCCGTAACGGCCACCACCATTACCTTTACAATATGGGGCATAATGCCTGTTACAGCCCCGTAATGGCCGTTACGGTCTCTCTTATTTATTTATTTATAGAAAAAACCCCGGAAAAACCTGTATCTACCTCGTAATGTTGATTAAAAAGTATGAAAACTCTGTATATGTCCAATAACAGACCATTACGTGGCAATTATGGCCTTTATAGGGGACGTAACGTGCCGTTAACGGCAATTACAGGTCATTTTTTTCCATAACGGATGTTACGACCGTTACGACCCTGTAATATGTAACGGTTGCCACCGTTACCTTTACGTAACAGCCTTTATGCCCCATAACGGCCTTTACGGCATACCATGGTGGAGCTAGTAAGAATTAGGAAAGGCTTGATGCTCTTTTGTCTAACTAAAGTTATGGCCCTTGATAGTGTGGAATGCGGGAAAAGAATTGACGCAACCGACCCCAATTAGTTGGGATAAGGCTTAGATGATGATGTTGATGGTAAAGTGGAATGGCTTAACAAGATTTGGGTAGATGATCCCAATAAGTTGGGATAAGAGGCTTTGACGATGATGATTAGTTTAGGCAGTTATGGTGAAACAGTTAATGACAATAATTTCTCAATTTATAGATGGTTATAATGTTTAGCCAGCTTGTTTGGCACACATGCTCTAGACCTTAGTTCTTCACAATTTCCCCATCTATGGGAACGATAAATAGTTGGGTTAAATGTAGTGTTGGGGATTAGGTTCGCATATGAGCAGTGATCAACAAACATTTATCAATGGACTCCCCACTCTTCTTTGCAATCAATTATATGAGTGATGATCAATAAACATGTATCAGTTGTCTCCTTGCTATTCTTTGCAGTAAACTTTGGTCCGATGGTGGTAGAAGTGCCGTTACGCGATATGGGGTCGAAACGAGCACCCCCCCCCCCCCCCCCCCCCCCCCCCCCGATTCTGTGACCGTAACGGCCGTTACGTCACCATAACGGCTGTTACGGGCTAAAGAAAATAGGAAAATATATATATAGGGAAAAAAAAAAAAAAAAAAACCATACTTTTTTTTTCTTTCTTTTCTTCTCTCTCTCTCTCTCTCTCTCTCTCTCTCTCTCTCTCTCTCCTCCCGCCTTTTCTTTTCGGTTTCACTCTCTCCCTTCTTTTTCATTTCGTATCGGAAAACACCAGCTATATAGCTATTGTAGATACGTGTCATGCTAAGACGAGCGCTGACACTCCTCGAGCTCCGAGTTGTATGAACGGTTCAAAGGAGATCAAAGTTACATGGGCCCCACAGTGATGTATTTATTATATCTACACCGTTCATCTATTTTTAGAGATCATTTTAGAGCATTACCCAAAAAATGAATCATATCCTAAGATCGTCTGGACCACACCAAAAATAGCAGCGGAGATAATGATTTTCACCGTTAAACAATTCGTAGGCCCCACCATAACGTTTATTTTCCATCCAATCTGTTCATAAGGTCAAAAAGACCTGAATGAAGAGGAAAAACAAATTTCATATTGATCCAAAACTTCTATGATCCCAAAAAGGGTTTCAATGGTAGACGTTCAATCCCCCACTGCTTTTTGAAGTGTGGTCCACTTGATAATTAGATCTGTATTATTTTTCGTGTCAAGCCTTAAGACGAGCTCGTCAAATGAATGGACGGTTTAGATATAACACATACCTCATGATCAGACCCACAGGACTTGTTGACGTCAAATGAATAGACTGCGTGCGAGTTACACAGCACGTCGCACGAGTTGATAAAAGGCCCACGTGCCACGTGGGCCCCACCATGATGTATGTATTTTATCCATGCCGTCCATCCATTTTGCCACATCATTTTAGGTCATGATCCAAAAAATTAGTAAGATCCAAATCTCAGGTGGACCACATCATAGGAAACAGTGGTTATAGAATGCTCACCATTAAAAATTTCTTAGGGTCCACTGTAATGTTTATTTTCCATCTAACCTGTTAATAGGGTCACATTGACATGGATGAAGGGAAAACACACATGTTAGCTTGATCTAAAACTTTTGTAGCCCCAATAAATTTTTAATGGTGGTTGTTTAATTATTGTTGTTTCTTATGGTGCGGTCCACCTGAGCTTTGGATCTGCCTCATTTTTGGGCTCATGCACTAAAATTATTTGGCAAAATGGATGGACGGTGTGGATGTAACACATTCATCACGAGTAGGGTCCAAAAAACTTTGACACTCATGTGCTACACTTCACAATCCGAGTCCTACTTAATTCAAGCCCTTAAAAAAATTGTACACGAGACATGTCTTAACTTAAAATTTACTAATTAAATTATGGACTGTAATTGCTAACTCAAAATGCTAAAATCAAATTGTTTGAATAGTTTTAATTGTTAATTTGTGGATGCTTATTTTTTAAAATAGGGCCTTTTGATTTTATTTTATTTTCATGATTCACTATCCAATAAATGTCCACCAATTCACAAGTGGGATAATGCCAATAAATTGCATGAATTTGAGGCTGATTTGGGGCATGGATTGGTCCTCCAAGTCGGCCCCAAATTGGCAACATCATCTACCTGAATTTAATTTCATTTTTTAAAAGAACTATTAGGAGAAATGATATCAAATTGTTAAGTATATAAATTAGATATTTAGAAAATTAAATATATGAATTTTGTAGTCAAATTCAGGTTATCTGGTTCATAAATTCATCAGACAGTCCGATACAACTTCTCACCAAAGAGTGGACCGTTACACCATCATAAACATGTTCCAATTTATAAACGAATGCATATTTGGAATGCTTAGAATATTCCGGATTTAATCCATATTTTTTCTCTTTTTTTTGGCAAAAAAAATTTTTTTAAAAATTGCACCATTACGGGCTGTTACGCCCCCGTATCGCCGTTACACTCACGTATCCGTATCGATATCGGAGGGCACCGTTACGCCAACCGATACCGATACGGGATACCTTGTTCCATGTGAACTTAGATGCCCGTCTTTATTAGCTGGTATGAGAGAACTTCATGTGTTACATGCTCAAAAGAATGACAAGCAATGTACCCTCCATCCTATGTGTGTGTTAGTTGGACTGGGGCTAACTATTTGTGGCATGTGAGTGATGTCAATGTGATCCTCTGCCATGGCCAATTCCGAAGCCAGGGTAAAAGAGGAGGATTAATGCTGGTGGGCAGCTGATCAGATAACTTCAACAACTCTACCATTTAAAAGAAAAGCCATAATGCAGAACAGATACGTAGATGAAAATAATAACTCTTATTTGATTAATTTGTAGTTTCAATTTATATTCAGAACATAGAACAATAATAATATGCATGCATGATCTATAGCAATAACATTCGTCATTTCATATGTAACTTGTGTATATAATTACATTGACTATAATTACTAGTATTTACGTGAGAAAAACATGTGATCCTACCAAACCGACCTACCACTAGCATACCACATATTGGGACAAGTACCATAAGTCGGTGACGCATATCCATTTGCATACCACATACCAGGGTAACCTACAGTCTCGGTAATCATGGGAATGAGTTGATCATATCAAGCATGGATCCCATACCAATGCCCATGCAGTGATCGAATTATCTCTGATTTTATCGAAATATCTCTGATATTATCTTTATCTCCAGCTTGGCGATACCAATGACACTAGTAGCGATACCGATAACGTTGGTAGTATAAAAACTTCTAGGTATTAGCAATGTATTGCTACGTATCGCCAACGTATCAATATCACTAATATAATCGCCAATATTTTCAACTATGTAAATTTTAGGTGTCGCTTGTATTGCCAATGCATCAATATCACTAATGTATCACAAATATTTTCAACTATGTAAATTCTAGGTAATGCTTGTATGATAAGTGTGTCGACGATATTTCAATAATATCGACAACGTATTGATATCATCAAAATTTTGTTTATTAGAAAAAAAAAAAAAAAAATCATTTTTTTTCATGGGCACATGGTTGTACGTAGTGTTCAATATGTTATTGATAATATTGATATATATAATTATCGATATCACAACAATCACGATATTGAGACCACAATCTTTCGTTTCCTTTCCAATTGTTGATGATTGTTTGGTGAAATATCATGTGTTGTTGATATTTTGCAATATCGATAGATGTTTGAATGGAAGGTTGGATGGTTAAATAGGCCGGATGGGATGGTTGGACTGATTTCTTACAACAGCACATGCTTTTAAGGCCCCATTAAATGGAAACTTGTTATGTATGCATTCTTTTTGCATTTTTTTTTTAAAAATTTAAATTTCTAAATATACAAATATGTACATTTTAACATCTCCTGAAGTTTTGCTAAAAATTCAACTGATTTTCCCATGTTTTCCCACATTTCTGGTTATTAGCGATATTATCAGCGATATCGATATTGTTTTCGTATCCTGCTGATGTAGAGCGGGTCGCGGACAATTACATGGCAAAGATGGATCAGAAAAGGCCCGGTCGGCGACAGAAGTGATCTAGACCATCAGACCTTAAATCAGGCGTATCTCGCAATCCGGGATGAGTTAGCGGACGAAAAATATATGATTTTGGGGTAGAACGAGCTACTTTAGCCAACCAACCTAGCTACGCCGAGTTGCGACGCTCGGAATTGCGAGAAACCCCTGATTTCACAGTCATTTCCCTGTTTCAATTTCGTTTTTACTATAAATAGTAAGTTTTAGTTTGCTTATAACTCTTTATCCGTCGGGCTTTAGGAGTTGCGCCCAACGTGAAAAGAGCTTAGAATAATTAGGAGAATAGGTTGGCGAAGCCAAATAGGACACTTACTATTTTTGGCCGAAAACCTTGCGCACTAGTAGACATCACGACCGTCTATAAATAGTAAGTTTACTATTTATAGTAAGTCGCGAATTCTAGGAGTCCTAGTTGTAGTTTGATTCTATTTCTTTCCCATTGCTTAGTACCCTTATTTAAAGGGTTGTGAACTCGTTTTTATGGATTCATTAATCTATTTCGAATTTATTTAGAATTTATTTCTATTTTCTGCTCTCTTTTCTCGTGGATTCGAGAAGTCTCTGTGAGGAGTCCAGAGAAGTTCCGTGGATTCGGAATATTTATCCTCTTGAGGAAGACGGTGCTCGACCTCACGTCCTCCCCTGCGTCAGTTTGGTATCAGAGCGAGGTTTCTCCTCGGGTTGATGGCTTCTAACGACGGGTCGGGCAACAATCCCATAGGCGGTGCTCCAGGAAATTTTCCTTTAACGGCGGCAACTTTCCAAGCAGCGCAGCAAGAGAATCGGCAAGCCATGCAAGGGCTGCAGGCTTCCATGGACCGCATAGCGAATCTTTTAGCAGAAACCCTAGGGCAACTCCGTGTTCCTGGTGGTAATCCTCCACCACCAATTGCTGAAACCCGTAATCGCCCTGATCGCAGGATAATCCCAGCAGTGCATCCAAGGGCCGTCCCTGAGGACGGGGGCTCCAGTGAAGAGGAGATCGATGACGTGATCTTCCAACACCCCAGGCAAGGCGGCGATCGAGTAGATCGAGATTTCAAGATACGGGTTGATATTCCTAACTTCAATGGCCAGCTACACATTGAGGATTTTCTCGATTGGCTTTCTGAAGTTGAGCGATTTTTTGACTATATGGACATCCCTGAAACAAAGAAGGTCAAGCTTGTGGCCTACAAGTTGAAAGGAGGAGCTTCAGCTTGGTGGGAACAACTGCAACTCGCACGAACCAGGCAGATGAAAGCACCAATCCGCACATGGCAACGGATGAAGCAGCTACTACGTGCCTGATTCCTCCTTAGCGATTACGATCAGGTATTATTCCAACAATACCAAAATTGTCGACAGGGTAGTCGGTCGGTGAGAGAGTACGCAGAAGAATTTTACCGCCTGGCGGCGCGCAACGATTTAGTCGAGACTGAATCGCAGCAAGTCGCTCGATTCAACGGTGGATTGCGTATGGCGATCCAGAATCGGGTCCAGATGCAGTCCGTCTGGACGATGAATGATGCGATCAAGTTGGCTACTCGGGCAGAAGCGCAACTTGAACGTTCTAACACACGGGCTTATCCTACTGCGAGGATCACTGCGGCAGGTCCACCCCAGGGAGCTCCACAGCCTAAGGGGAAGGAGCCCGTAGGAGCACGCACTCAACCTCCTATGTCTGAGAACCGAGATCAGGGAAGCGGGCAAGCTAGACCCCAAAGGGGCGTATCGACTGCTGCTGGCACAAGTACAATCCCGAACCCTTATGCTCGGCCAAGGCCCAACAACTGCTATCGTTGTAGCTAGCCCGGCCACTTGTCAAATACTTGTCCCCAGCGAAAAGTAGCAAACCTCGCCATTAATGATGGTAGTGCTGATAACGCTTATAAAGATCCAGATATTGAAGAACAGGAGCATACCGCCGAGGACGAGGTAGATGATTCAGATTGGGTTCAGCAAGATCACGGCGAGTCGCTCGTCGTGAGGCGGCTATTATATGCGCCAAGAAAAGAAGTGCATCCACAGCGGCATAACATCTTCCGCACTAGGTGTACGGTGAATCGAAAGGTTTGTGATGTAATCATTGACAGTGGAAGCAGCGAGAACATTGTCTCCAGGGCATGGTGGAAAAATTGCAATTGAAAACAGAGCGTCATCCCTCTCCATATACAATCGGTTGGATCAAGAAGGTCAGCGAAACAAAGGTAACTGAACGGTGCACCATATCCTTTTCAATTGGCAAACATTATAAGGATGAAGTAGTATGCGATGTGGTTGACATGGAAGCATGTCACATACTACTCGGTCGACCCTGGCAATCTGACCGTGACGCCACTCATAAAGGGCGAGATAACATATATATCTTCGTCAAGGACGGCTGGAAGACCATATTGGCCCCTATGGATCCAGAAGGACCACCTGAAACTTCTAAAGTGGAAGGTCGTTTTCTCTTAACCATTCGGGACTTCGTGGAAGAATCTAAAGAAACAGGACAGACTTATGCATTAATTGTAAAAGGGGAAGAACTTGAGCCTACCATCATCCCTGAAAAACTAAGGCCCTTGTTGCATGAATTCCAAGAAATTTGGCCTGAGGACCTTCCCGATGGGTTACCCCCTATGCGAGATATCCAACACCATATCGACCTTGTCCCTGGGTCCGGTTTACCTAATCGTCCTCATTATCGAATGAGCCCGAATGAGTGCGAGATTCTGCAGGGACAAGTGGAGGAACTGATCCGTAAGGGTCTTATTCGAGAAAGCATGAGCCCATGTGCTGTACCAGCTCTACTAACTCCAAAGAAAGATGGGAGTTGGCGCATTGTGTCGACAGCCGGGCCATCAACAAGATCACCATAAAATACAGGTTTCCTATACCACGGTTGGATGATATGTTGGATATGCTAGGGGGCGCAAAAATATTCTCTAAATTGGACTTAAGGAGTGGCTACCATCAGATTCAAATACGGACGGGTGATGAGTGGAAAACAGCCTTTAAGACTAAGGACGGATTGTACGAATGGATGGTCATGCCTTTCGGTCTTTCTAATGCGCCTAGCACATTCATGAGGTTGATGAACCAAGTTCTGAAACCTTTTATTGGGCGGTTCGTTGTGGTTTATTTTGATGATTTTTGATATACAGTCAAGACGAAACCACCCATATGGAGCACCTCAAGAAAGTCCTTCAAGTGCTCACTGAAAATAAATTGTACCTCAATTTAAAAAAGTGTAGCTTCATGACTGATAGCCTATTGTTTCTGGGTTTTGTGGTTACATCCACGGGCATTCGAGTGGATGAGGAAAAGGTGAAGACAATCAGAGAATGGCCGGTTCCCAAAAATATTCACGAAGTACGAAGTTTCCATGGACTAGCGACATTCTATCGTCGGTTCGTGAAAAATTTCAGTAGCATTGTGTCACCGATCACAGATTGCATGAAGAAAGGGCAGTTTCAGTGGACTGACGAAGCCGACAGGAGCTTTGCCGAAATCAAGCGCAGATTATCCACGACCCCAGTTCTTGTACTTCCCAACTTCGACAAACTGTTTGAAGTCGAATGTGATGCCTCATATGTCGGGATTGGGGGAGTTTTGTCTCAAGAAGGTAGGCCAGTAGCCTTCTACAGTGAAAAACTTAGTGATGCACGCAAGAAGTGGTCTACATATGAGATCGAGTTGTACGCGGTGGTCCAGGCACTGCGACACTGGCGACATTATTTGATTCAAAGGGAATTCATACTTTACACGGACCATCAAGCCCTCAAGTTTATTAATAGTCAAGCTAACATTAACCGTGTGCATGCTAGATAGATCTCATTCTTGCAGGAATTCACATTCGTGCTAAAGCATAAGTCAGGGCAACAGAACAAAGTAGCCGATGCGCTGAGTCGCCGTGCAACTTTGTTAGTCACTATGAGCAATGAAGTTGTCGGGTTCGATCACCTCAAAGACATATATGCCGACGACGACGACTTCAAGGACGCATGGGTTAGATGTCAGGAAGGTCACCCCGGTGACTTACATATACAAGATGGGTTCCTTTTTAAGGGAAATCGACTATGTATCCCAAAGAGTTCGCTAAGGGAACAGATAATCCAAGAGCTACATGGAGGTGGCCTCAGTGGACACCTTGGGCGAGACAAGACGCGAGCTCTTGTGGAAGAACGGTATTACTGGCCGCAATTGGTACGTGATGTGGGAAAGGCAGTCCAACGCTGTTATATTTGTCAGACTTCCAAGGGGCAATCTCATAATACGGGCCTCTACACCCCGTTACCCGTGCCTGACGGCCCTTGGGAGGATTTATCTATGGACTTTGTGCTTGGTCTCCCACGAACACGTGGCATGGATTCTTCTGGTGTTCGTGGTAATAGATCGTTTTTCCAAGATGGCGCACTTTATTCCATACAAGAAGACTCTCGATGCAACACACGTGGCGAATCTATTCTTCAGAGAGAAATGTGCGGCTACACGGGGTTCCCAAGACTTACTTCCGACCGTGACACTAAGTTCATAAGCCACTTTTGGCGGACTTTGTGGACTCGATTTGATACACGCCTTCAGTTCAGCAGCGCGTACCACCCACAGACTGACGGTCAAACTGAGGTGTGAATCGCACATGGCGCGAAACCTCCTTCGATGTATTTCAGGAGAAAAACCGAAGCAGTGGGATTTGGCCTTGTCTCAAGCGGAGTTTGCATTCAACAACATGGTGAATCGCTCGACAGGAAATCCCCGTTCCAGGTTATTTACGGACGAGTACCTCGCCATACACTAGACTTGGTCCCTCTGCCCAAGCTCCCAGGCATGAGCATTGCAGCAGAACATATGGCAGACAAAATCATGGGCATTCATGCGGAGGTACAGAACAAGCTACATGCCTCGAACGAAAAGTACAAGGAGCAAGCGGACAAGCATCGGCGACAGAAAGTGTTCGAGGTGGGCGACCAAGTAATGGTCCATCTGCGCAAAGAAAGATTTCGACCGGAACGTACAACAAGTTGAAGAATAAAAAGATTGGACCGGTACCAATCATCCAAAAGATCAATGATAATGCTTATGTTGTTGATCTTCCAGATGATATGGCGATCTCACGAACTTTCAATGTTGCGGACCTGACTGAGTATCATGAACCAGCGCATAATGATAACTCGAGGACGAGTTCTTTTGAAGTGGAGGAGACTGATGTAGAGCGGGTCGCGGACAATTACATGGCAAAGATGGATCAGAAGAGGCCCGGTCGGCGACAGAAGTGATCTAGACCATCAGACCTTAAATCAGGCGTATCTCGCAATCCGGGATGAGTTAGCGGACGAAAAATATATGATTTTGGGGTAGAACGAGCTACTTTAGCCAACCAACCCCGCTACGCCGGGTTGCGACGCTCGGAATTGCGAGAAACCCCTGATTTCACGGTCATTTCCCTGTTTCAATTTCGTTTTTACTATAAATAGTAAGTTTTAGTTTGCTTATAACTCTTTATCCGTCGGGCTTTAGGAGTTGCGCCCAACGTGAAAAGAGCTTAGAATAATTAGGAGAATAGGTTGGCGAAGCCAAGTAGGACACTTACTATTTTTGGCCGAAAACCTTGCGCACTAGTAGACATCACGACCGTCTATAAATAGTAAGTTTACTATTTATAGTAAGTCGCGAATTCTAGGAGTCCTAGTTGTAGTTTGATTCTAATTTCTTTCCCATTGCTTAGTACCCTTATTTAAAGGGTTGTGAACTCGTTTTTATGGATTCATTAATCTATTTCGAATTTATTTAGAATTTATTTCTATTTTCTGCTCTCTTTTCTCGTGGATTCGAGAAGTCTCTGTGAGGAGTCCAGAGAAGTTCCGTGGATTCGGAATATTTATCCTCTTGAGGAAGACGGTGCTCGACCTCACGTCCTCCCCTGCGTCACCTGCTCAACAAAACTTGTAGCGATACCAATACTTTGAACACTGTGCCCATGTCATCTCATATCTATCATAGGTTCATTAGGGGTTTGAAGGATCCAGGTATATCATAGGTTCCCTTGCTTTCTTTACTTCAAAATTTCTTGTTATCACTTTGGAGGGAGCTTATAGCTAGCAAGTATGGCGTGCAGGTGGGTGAGTGGTTCGTGAAGAGATCCTCTCTTTATACAACTTCAAGCATTTGGAAGGCGATTGCGGTGACAAATTACTTGGTCTATAAAGGGATTGCTTTTTCGCTTGGGAATGGGCACCGCATTCGGTTTTGGGTGGATATTTGGTGTGGTGACAGTACGCTCCAAGATCTATTCCTTGGAGTGGCCCATCTCCAACCCGATCGTTTCAGATCTGTGAAGTGTTGCTATTCTATCTACGGTGGATATGTATGGAACCGTACTTGCCGTAAGAATATGATAGATGAGGAGACTGTTGAGTTCGCTAGGTTATTGGATCACCTTAAGGGTATAAATCCTTCATCTCAAAAAGAGGATTTGATGATATGGTTGGCGTAATGCTTGGGAAAGTTCTCTGTTCGATAGCTTTTCAGTTTGATTAGTAAGCCGCCTCGCCTCTCTGGTCCACCTAATCCATATTCACCATTGGTTCTAAGGAGCCACTCCTCGTGTGGCAGTTTTTATTTGGCTAGTGGGCTGGAGAAGGGTTCTTACAGTTGACCATCTTCAAAAGAGATCCTTACTTCTTTCCAATATATATCTGATGTGTATAGAAAATGAGGAGATAATCGATCATCTTTTTGTTCCTTGCCCTTTTGTTCATAAAGTCCATGAGCATTTTTTTGTGTTTGCTCCATACCGATTGGGTAATGCCAAATACAGTGGAAGGCCTTTTGTGGGTTTGTCATGGGGTAGGAGTAGGTAAAGCTGGAAAAGCTAAGTGGAGGCTGATTATCATGACCATATTTTGGGCTATTTGGGGAGCTCGGAATGGGCATTGCTTCTGGAATGAGAGTGGGTGTGGATGAGGTCATTAGGATAATTAAGATTCTTGTTTCGAGTTGGTCCGTCTATTTAAATGCAGCCTTGGCTGCTAATACCTTTGTCTAGGTTTTGTTGAGTTTGGTTTGTATTCTTCTCTCGCAGCAAGGTGAGTTTCTTAATAAATTTGTTGTCGTTGAGGGAGAGATTATGAGTTGATTACAAATTATGAGATGATTAACAATTATGAGTTGATTACCAAGCATACCTGGATGTGTAGGGCGGCAGCAAATTCCCCTGAGTCTAGAGCTTGGCAGAGCTGGCCAAGCTTCGAGGCGGCATTTGGAGATATGTCTCCACTGTTAAGCTTTGCAAATAGTGCCCCAATTTTCCTTGAATTGTCCTCAATCTCACGCTTTTTAGCTGGATTTGCACGTGAACCTCCAAGTGCTTCTGATGTCTCATTGTAAAGTCTTGTCAATGTTGTGATGACAGGCCTCAGTTCAGCTGGCCAACAACCAAATAGAAGATCAGATGTGCATATGCTTGCTTCTGCAAGTGCAATTTTGAGTATAATGTGCAGCGCATGAAATCAGTGCAAACCAACCATATTGTGTTCGATATGCCTGTGTTGGAAAAAGATTTTCTTGAAATCAAATCCCTCGTATAAAGAAAAAGGGAAAGAAAAAAAATAAAGAGAAAGCTCATGTTGGAAAATAGTTTAATGACTTTTTTTTTTTTTAATCACAGTATGAAAGGGCTAGAGGCAGAGTCATCAGTTGGGGGCATCAAGGCCAAAAATCTACCAGGGTTGTATTGGGGAAGAAATTGCTGGGAGTTACATAGAGGATTTTGCTATGGGCTAAGAGATGATTCGATGTCATCCGCTTGGTTCGTAATCTTGTTTTTTTGGACCTGTTTTTCTTTGCTTTTAACGAAATCTTTATAAACATTAAAAAGAAAGCTAATCATTTTAACATGCCCTTGCCCAGAAAAACATGTTGGTATTGGTGACAAGCATTCAGTTGCAAAGGCATAAATACATTGTAGTAGAAAAAATTGTCTGTTGAAATTGTTTGTTATGCTTGTTTATGCCTGGGCATGGATGAATGGGCATGTCCACGAGCATGATAAACTTTTTAAAGGCAAATGCAAAATTTTATTAAAATGACCCCAACAACGAAAATAAAAAAAGATAGGGCTGATAAGGAATCATCTGCAAGATAAAAAAGAAAAACTCAAACAAAGCCATCCAGGAGCATGAAAATCTTCCCTTTCACATCCATGAAACCAAGGGAGAGCCAACGCCTTTTCAAGAATCTATTTTGACATGTAGCTAACTGGCGTCGAGCAAATATAACTAATTTCCTTAAACATTGCAGCGGATTGAGATGTTCCGTTGGAGAAAAGGGGGAGTTTCTTTCACTGGATGATGGACAGTAGGAACTTATTATAAGAGTTTCCACTGACGGCGCCTGAGCCCTTTCACATCCAGTGCACCTTGTTGACTGGGATGCTTCCTTGCAATTTATGATAAGAGTTACGACTGACTATATGCATAAGCCCTGTTATTGACTGAAATAACAAAAACACCCCTTTTTGAGATTGCCTTTATGGTGATGTTCTCATTATTAACTGTATTTCTATATACTATTCTTCACATACCCCTGAAGTTGTCATCCTCATATTTCCCCTCCAGCCTGCAACTTAAAATCGATGGTGCTAATCAAGAGTTCCCTTCCATTTCTCTTGACATGTGCATAGCCCCAGAGGAAGGCACATCTGCCCTAGCGTTATTATCCACTTACTATCTTCAAATTTGAATCATGGTGAGGCCTGAACACATGAATTGTGGGGCTTGATGACTGAAGAGACTCATGGTGGGACTTATCTCCTTGACATGTGTCCTTTGCCTCAACTTCATTCGGTGAGTGATGGCTAATCAGAAAAGTCACACCTTCCCTGCCTGCCTCTGCATCCATCCCCGCACTTTGGCCCACCATAGGACACATCCAGTGGTTGTTGTCCCAAGATTCCAGCACAATAGAAATGGGAAAAGCCATTCCTTCCACCCATAGATCGACTTTTTGCATGATATTACCCAAGCATAAATTACGAACACCTTGTTCATGGTTTTTTATTTCATCCCTTCTACATTCTCGAAGAGAATACCCAACCAAGAGAACCTCCTTTGCCCATGCCTCCATCAGGATATCGTATGGCCAAAACCATCCAAAGACCTCCCCCATCAATTACCACTCTAACCATCTATACAACATGCGTATCGGCCCTATTTGTGGAAAGCAAGGCATTCAATAACAGTAACAGCCCGCCAATGGACAATAACGTTCCAGGCCCGGGAAAGTTTGAATTTTTTTATTTTTTTTTTTAAGTGAAAAAATACTAGAAAAATCAAGATGTGTAGTGCATGCATGTGTAGATCTAAATTCCACACATGTATTTGAACAACCGACACTCCAAATTATTTACAGAATTTATTTTATTTTTTTAATTGCTAGAAATTATATAAGAAGCCAGAAAAAATACAAAAAGAAAAGAAAAGAAAAATTATACAAGCATGGCCCAATGGAACCCAAATCTAGCAAGATTTGGTCGATTTGATAATATAAGGCCGAGTCAATATATTTGCAGTAAGAAAAAAAAAAATTACCTATTTTTTCAATTTCCCCAAATTCAACCCCAAATTTTCGATTCTTCAAAAATGGCTTAAATATTAAAATCTTTAAAAATTGCGCAAGCTAGTCAAATGGGTTAAAACTAGCCCTCAAGAAGCAAAAGTGAAAAAAGCCCCCCAAAGGAGTCTTACATACGCGTGACGGTCCTAGAACATTAGTCATACATCAATTTGATGTTTTTTGTTCATTAGTCATACATCAAAGGAGTTTTATTTTGTTCATTAGTCATACATCAATTTGATGTTTTGACCAGTTAAGAAGTAAGAAATCATTATAAATATAAAAAAAAAAAGCGTTAGGATTAAAACATTGAAGAGAATATATATCATTTAATCTCTTATAAAGAACAAAATAAAATAATTTACCTTTTTCTAAATCATTCTTTTTTTGAAAGGTTTTTCTAAATGCTTTAAATAAAAAATTTACCTTTTCCTAAATGATTCTTTTTTTGAAAGGTTTTTCTAAATGATTCTTAAAGCCCCCACCAATTGAAAAACATCAAATGAAAGCCGAGTAAAGCTTAAAATAGAAGAAAACAAGTATAATTTGAATCATAAATCGGGATTTGAATTGTAAAAATGTAAGATTCAAATCATAAAATTGTAGGATTCATATGAAAAGGGATTCAAAGGCGGGATTCGAATCATTTTGCTTAAGATTCGATCGTAAATCGTCGGATTTTAACAACACTGCCGACGATTCTATGTTTTGAAACCTACGATTTATAATCCAAATCACGAGTTACGATTTAAATTGTACTTGTTCTCTTCTGTATTAATCTTTTACTTGGCTTTCATTTTATCTTTTTAAATTGGTAGGGTCTTTAAGAATCATTCAAAAGAAGTCAATTACTTTATTATATTCTTTTGAGATTACATGATGGATTTTCTCTTCAATGTTAAATTCTTTCAAAATTTCTTATGGTTTCTTACTTCCTAATTGGTCAAAACACCAAATTGATGTATGACTTATCTGGAATGTTTCTATAGATGGTTGTGATCATGTTGACCTATATATATTGTGGTATAATGATTGTTAAAAATAAAAATATCTTCTTTTATAGGACTATATAATCGAATGCCACTATTCTAATGTGTTTCTAAACTCAAGAAAGGTAAAAAGAAAATAAATTATTAAGGGATTCGCATATGTTTTTAAAGGTAAATTTCTTGGATGACAAAAAATAAAAGATAACAACCATCTAACACTATCATGATATGGAAGTATAAGGGTGCATGTGGATGGGAAATGGATGACTAATGATTTTTTTTTTCCCTAATTTATTTATATTTTGCAGATTTTCTTTCTTATATATATATATATATATATATATATATATATATATATATATATAACTTCATGTTTTTAAGGTAAATTTCTTGAATGTCAAAAAACAAAAGATAAGAACCATCTAACACTATCTTGACATGGAAGTATAGGGTGCATGTGGATGGGAAATGGATGACTAATGAGTTTTTAGGTTTCTTAATTTATTTATATTTAGTAGATTTTCTTTAGTTTTTTTAAGAAAACATTTTTTTAAAAAAACTTACAATTTGCGAAATGATTTACAATTCGGTTTGATACGATTCAACCCTTATTGTGATTTATGATACGACAATGATTTTGACGATATTGGGTGTCGTGTATCGGTATTCGTCTATAGAATAAAGGAAAAAAAAAAAAAAAATCGGTCGAATTTTTTGAAGCCACAGAATTAGGGAAGAAAAAAAACAGAGAGATGATCTATATAAAAAAATGGACATACATGAAAGTGCACTTGTTTGATAATCACATGTGTTAGTGAGTCAATTGAGCCCTTGGAAGCTAAAAACCAAAGGCGCATGAAGACTTAGAGCATTAAGAAGTAAAGAAACAAGAAAATTGAGGTGCCTTGATGACCCTAACCTTAGTCCCCTTCAAGTCCAAAACAACCTTAGCCTTTAAATGATCTATTACATAATAGGTAAAACTTTGTTTGATCATCTCATAGCCCTAGGAGCCTTTATTTAATCATGGCTAGTTAGGCATTAGAAGTGCCAAGCTAATGATAAACAAACGATCGAAATCAACAATTTTCGAGTGGATCTCAATCCTATCGACAGTCGCTCGATGGGACTCAATTCGATCGAAGGTCCCCCTTGATTCAATTGAAGATGGCTAGAAATGTTTAGAGAGCAAACTGCCTAAATTCGGATATTCTCAATCGAATCGAAGGATCGTCCGATCCTATTGACTCGAAGGTGTCATTGAACTAGCTGTTGCAAATATTTTTCTATAAAATGTGCATTCGAACCTTGGGCAAATTGATTGGTTTTTTGTCTGGTTAGAGCATAGGTGATTCCCCACTCATTATCCTTCCCATAGACTCTAAACCAAGGAGATTCGTGACACCCTTCTTGCGATTAATGACTCTAATGAGCATTCCAAGCTCCATTATGAAGGTGTTCATATTCTCTCCCATTTTCTAGAGATTGACACAATCCTATAGGAAAATCCTTGTCTAAATTCTCTAAACCAAAGAGATTCATGACACCCTTCTTGTGATTAATCACTCCAACGAGCATTCCAAGCTCCATTATGAAGGTGTTCATGTTTTCTCCCATTTTCTAGAGATTAGACACAATCCTATAGGTAAATCCTTGTTTAAATTCTCTAAAATACCCATCTAGGTGAATCCCCACTTGGAACCAATTATTCCATAGTTGTAGGAGATTCAACCTCTCCTATTACCTTGACACCTCAATAGGAAGATCATTGCTGGTAGCTGATTCAAAGAAGCGGAAGAAGATCAACTTCAAATATTGGAGGAGCACACAAGAAGCGGATTCAAGAAGAGAAGATGCATCTCAAGAAAGATGCGTCAACGGGGCTCAATCAAACAAGATTGTTGTTTTAGAGTCCATTTGAATTTGAGGTCCAAACTCATTTAAGTCCTTGTGTAGGGACTGTCTCCGACAGGAGTGTAGGTAGGTCCTTGGATTAGGTCTGTAGTGGTTCTTGGTTAGCCAATAAAAAACCAAGTCTCCATGGGAGCCACCAACACAGGTGAAAACGTGCTCCACTAATATGGGTGAATACATGTAGATAGTTGTGTAGGACCGCCACCTACATGGGTGCGTACGTGGTCCACCGACACAGGTGTGTATGTGTGGGTTTGTGGTGAACCTTTAAAACCAATGTAAAGGTTTAGAGGTGAACCTATTGGAAACCTCTAAGATAGTGAAATCCAGTACACTCGAGGAGAGTGCATTCGCCAGGAGTGAAGTACGCAATTAGTCGAACTACCATATATTATTGTGTTTGCGATTGTGATTTGTGCACATTTCTATCTATAATTTTGAGTTGAGTTGTTGTATATGAATGCATGAATAGATTGTATGCTTAGTGTTTAACTCAACTGCACACACTTGATACATGTATCTCACATAGACTAATTGCTCATATAATTGTATTATTTGTAGTTTATGTACTTGGACCCACTCGGCTTAGAAGCCTGTGTTAATTAATTTTAATTAACGCAAAATTTTAAATGGCCTTATTAACCCTTCGTAAGCTTCCGCGTAGACTGGTGTTGTGTTAGACAACTGACGCAATTTCAATTGGTATCAGAGCGGGTTGCTTTTCAATGATTTAACCATCTAGAGTAAAAACCGTAGGAGCTTTATAATCATGTCTACTACGAGGGGAGTATTGTTACATGACCACCTTATTTCGATGGCTATAATTATGCCTATTGAAAGCCTAAGATGAGGGTATTCTTGAGATTCCTTAACCATATGGTTTGGTCTATTGTTTAATAAAGATGGATTATGCCTATAGAACATATTGTGGTTGACGGTAGAAACAATTAGCATTCCCAAAGATAAATCCAATTGGAGTGTTGATGAGAGAGCTAGGTATGCCTATGATGCGAAAGCTCTCAATGTGATTTATTGTGTGGTTTCCCCCGATGAATTTAAACGTATTTGTACATGTGAAACAGTAAAGAAAGCATGGGACATCTTAAAACCCACCAACGAAGGAACTAGCACAATAAAGCGTTCCAAGCTTTAGCTCTTGACCACACAATTTGGAAATATTAAGATGGAAGAGTCTGAAACTTTCATAGAGTTTTATAGTAAATTGAATGATATTTGTAACTCTATGTAGGGTTTAGGAGAGAATTCCAGAAGGCCATATATGTAGGAAAATACTTAGATCCCCCCACATAAGTTCGCCTCCAAAGTAAACTCAATAAAAGAGTGTAAAAACTTAGATGAGACGAAAGTAGAAGAACTTCTAAGTTCCCTACATACATTTAAACTACACTTTAGAGAAGCTCCCTCTAGTAAGAAGAAACTCATTGCTCTTAAATCTTCACACAAGCACTCACATAGGCAAAAGAATATTGAATATGAAGATGACAGTGATGAGGAAGATGAGATGAGGAAATGGTTAAAAAATTAAAGAAATTCCTCAAGATAAGTAGAGGGAAAGATTGTGACAAAAATGGAAAATCTCTTGAACCTAAGTGTATAAGTAAACCCTTCAAGAAATCTAGAGAAATCCGATGTCACGACTGTGAGGGTTATGAACATGTTGCCTCCAAATGCACTAGCAAAGTACGATTTAAAAAAAAAAAAATTAAAAAAAAAAAAAAGAGGCAAGGCTCTGGCAACAACATAAGATGATACTGAGGAGTCCAATTCAAATTATAAGGACTCTTATAGTGACAAAGACCTTGGGATCTCTTAGAGTTCTAATGGCTTCCACCACATCTTCTCTCTCTAGAGATTTGGGAGGAGATTCTAACCATAACACCTTGGAAGAAGAGGAATAAGAAGAATAGTCATCCTCCAATGAAGAAGATGAAGTTAGAGGAGATGAGGACTTGCAGGAAGCCTACGACCATCAATACACCAAAAGTTTGGAGATTCTTAAAAAGTTGGGTTGAGTTAAAGCGGAAAAGAATCAATTGGTTAATGATCTAGAAAAAGTAAAATATGAGAGTTTCTCCCTAGTGCAAGAAAAGGAAAATCTCAAGTTTGATTTGGATGAGACTTTAGGGAGATATGCAGAGCTTGAATGTGAGCTTGAAACAGTTAAATTTGTAAATCAAGGCATGAGGCAAGAGGTTAGCCAACTTGAATATCTTCTTACCAATACTGAGGCTAAGGTTGCCCAAAAGGACCAAGTAGGTAAATCTGTTAGTATGGGTAAACCTTTAGGGGGAAAGGGAGGTTTTGAACTTGATAGTCACATCTTTGCTACAACATTTACCCCACCGGCAATCCAAAGGGACTCATCTGCTTCAGGAAGTAGATCAAGAGCCTCTCTTGTGTGTTATGCTTGTGGAGATGTGGAGCACCTGAAATTTGAATGTTTGATCTCTAAAAGGTCCCACTTCATCTAAGTCTCAAACCGAATAGGTAAATATATCATGATTTAGAAATCAACACACCAACGGAGAAGCCCCCGTAGCGGATTGCCGGAAAAGGAGTTGCCAACCCCTCAAAAAATCTATAATCATATGAGGGTGTTGTTAAAATAGATTGCCTTTCTGAATGAGAAAAGTAGGAAACTACTTAGTTGGGGCGGCAACAACTAGGGTAGGAACAACATAGGAAAATCTCATACCAAACATAGATCTCTAAATAGGAATTCATTTAGGAGAGAAGACCTTAGGGAAGAAAATCTCTCTCCCAAACATAGTCCGGATCCTAGGAAATTCACACCCAAATGGGTTCTAAAGAGGAATAGGTAACCTTAGAAGGTCTACATGTGCTTATAGGAAAATCTGGGGATTTTAGCCTCATTTTCTCTTTGCTTAGTTTAGCTTAAGTTGCTTTATGTTTTATTATATGCTTTGCTAAGCTATGATTGGTCATGTTGCTTGATAGGCATATCTTTTGAATGACCATTGTTGAGGTCAAAATCTGGACCACCCTCCACTCAATGCTGCGAGCCTCGAATGGACCCTAGTCCTGCACAGAAAGGTGAGCAAAGTAGACCCTCGCTTAAACAGGGGACCCTCCGATTACTAAGTCAGACTAGGGAATCTGGGTCTAAGTCGCGTAATGTAGAGAGAGGGTGCAAGATATTGTGTACCTGTTGCAATGGGGTCCCCTGGTATTTATACTTGTGGGTAGAGAGGATCGTGTCCGTTAATCTCAGCACGATTTGCTCAATCATGCGGATATTGTAATCGTAGATATATTATCCGCAATCTTTGGGTCGTGTAGCGTATCGTGTCTTAAGGGCGCGTATCCCTGAGCGAGAACTTCGGTCACATCCGTATTTAGGTTAGTCTCCCAGCTCGGCACTCGGAATGTCCTCACCCAGGCTCGGCCTCATCCTATCCAGACCCGAGGCCGAGTACTAGCATTCTGAGTCAGTCGAATAATTTGCCTCGGACTCAGATGTACACATAGCTCAGCTGTTTCGCCAATGTGAATTATTGAACAACGCTCAGAGTCGGATTTCATTGAATGCCCGTCTTCAGATGAGAACGAGGACGAGGACGAGAGCTCGTGTCGGCCTACTTATAGTCGTAACTCAGAGGTCGGCTCGCACCTGACGCGATGTTCTCCTTCCGAGGCCTTAACTGATACGGATAGCTCAGGACGACCCTGATTGTCTTTATTCAGGTTTTCCCATAACAGAAGCCCCCTACTTTCTTGGTCCGAGCCCGAACTAGGAGAGTAAATGCCTGGGGAAACGAGACGACGCCTCCACGTCTCTGCTCATGACAACGATTGGGATAATCGGGGTGCAATCACTGCGACGATCGCGCTTCGGGTTCCTCATGCCGTACGGCGGCTACATCCGTTCAGATCTCGACCCCCGGATAGATGACACGTGGCGACGGTTACGATTCGCGATCGACAGGGCGGAGGAGACGCTGCCACATGCCCATGGGGGGGCGAGAGGCCGCCTGCGCCACAAATAGCACTTAATGTTGAGACGACCCGACTCTGGGAACATGGACTCGGACGTATCGTCTCTCTCCATGTGTCCCCCGGTGTCAGTGTCGAGCTGCCTCAACCTCGAGGACAGTTGTCCGCAACGATGACCCTGAGTAATGGGGAGGGGTATATAAACCCCTCCCGTTCTCATTCAAACACTTCTTTTGCAACTCTCACTCTCTCGCTTTCCATTTCCTTTGCTTTTTTCCTTTCAAATCGCCATCTGTCGGAAAAATGATTTTCATCACCGTATAAAGGGTTTCCAACGATCGGAAAAGGGATTCTGCTCGGAGGAAGCTGCCGAAGTTGGGAAAATCTCTGCCGGAGAATCGGCTACAGTGTTGTGAGTCTTCCATCACTTAAAGACTTTTTCCTTACATAATGTCGAGCAACTCTGATGAAGTAGAAGAGGTCCGAGGAGTTGGTTCTGACTCCAGACCAGAGACCACCGCCTCAGGGCCTGGAGACGCCCAGGGCCATTTCAAGGCCATACCACTTAGCACCTCGGCCCAGAGAACCATGAGTTAGAGGGCCAAAAATCGTGGCAAGAGGCCGAAGAGGGCTCTTAGAGATCCCGCGGGGCGGTCGAAGGCAGGCCGAAGCCGTTGGTCCTCGGGGGCTCGATCCTGGTTGAGTCCCAGATGGCCCAACTCCACGAAGATTATTAGATTCCTGACTAGGTGCACATCTGAGCCCCTGCCCCCACGGACCAAGCGGGCCTTCCCGCTGAGGGGGATATTGTCATCTTCACCAGTGCCCTCCAATGCAGGCTTCAATTCCCCATCCATCCATTCATACGCGAGTTGACCGCACGGCTTGGAGTGGCGCCGGGTCAGCTAGTCCCAAACGCCTGGAGGACTCTTGTCTCCACCTTTATTCTCTGGCATCGGGTGAGGAGCCAGAGGCTGGCGCCGGAAGAGTTCCTATTTTTGTACGTGGCCAAGTATGACAGGTCGGAGCCAGCCTGGTACTACTTCTCAGCTAGGCCTCCATGCATCCCGGGTCTGGTAACCCAACTTCCTTCTTCCAACAAGGACTGGAAAGGGAAGTGGTTATGGGCCTCGGGGGAATGGGAGGCCCCAGCCTCCAGTTGGACGGACTGTAGGTTCAGGTCCCCACCAAGTTTGCCAACCCAGGTCAGGCACTCCTTTTCATCGTACTGTATGCTTGATTTGCCCTTCCGTGTTTTAACTCAAGCTCTGTCTCTGCTTGCAGTTCAGCCGAAAGGGACCCCAGAACCCTCTCCTCTCCAAAAGCAGCAGGTTGCCTGAGCCAGATTGCTCGCTGAGGACCAACGCGTCTGGTTCGAACTCATTAACGGGCAGAACCTAGTGTCGTCTGGTTTCTGCCGACTCCAGCCAACTCTCTTCGCTTTGGGTAAGCGGGGTAAGGGTCCTCGGGGAATGTTTGTTGACATTCAGTAGATTCTACTATGGCTGATTTCCTTCTTTTTGGGGCAGGAATGAAAACAGGCGGCTCAAAGAGGAGGCCGGTTGTATCACGCCCTCCGATGGACGTTGTCCTCTCATCCGAGCCAAGGACAAAGGTCACGCCGAAGAAGAGAAAGACTTCCGAGGCTGAGCCTGTTCCGCCTGCAGCCATGACCTTCTCTACTCCCGGGGCTGAACCTTTTCCGGCTGCAGCCATGACCTTCCCAGTTGAAGCGGTGCCCGCCACGGCCCCGGCTGATGAGCTCAGCCAAAGTAGTTGGCGGATTCTTCCCAATTGAGAAGACGAATTTTCCCTCCCTGAGTTCGCCGAACATGGTAGAGAGTGTCATCTTGTCCTCGTTGTCGTTCACTAACAGCGCTTCTTCATTGAAGCGGGTGATGAAGTCCTTCAATGACTCCTTGTTCCCCTGTTTGAGGGTCCGACTCTTCTTACCAGAGATGAACTGGGTAAGGAACAATCTGCTGAGCTCTGCGAAGGAGCCGATTGACTTTGGCTTAAGCTGTCGATACCAACTCCGAGCAGACCCGGAGAGGGTTATCGAGAAGGCTCTACACATCATTGCGTTCGTGGCTGACTGGATCTGCATCCACGAACGATAGGATTCCACATGTTCTGACGGGTCTTCAGACCCGGAATATTGGATGATTGGAGGCATCTTGAACCTCTGTGGCATCACCTCGTCCACGATTTCTAAGGTGAAGGGAGGCTCGGTCTCTTCCGTCATCACCTGGACTGCAGTAGGGACAGACGCAGACTGCTGATTCTTCTGAAACATCTTGAACTGGTCGCGGAGTTACTTAAGCTGAGCTTCCCAGGATTTCTGATTTTCAGCTACTGTCTCTTGGGGGGGCTCCGTCACCTTGGGCACTCTGCCTTGTCTTCTGCTCTCCAGCCGATGGCGGAGGTCAATAGGGGCCAGGGCCGAAGTTGCGGACACATAGGATGGCTCCGCATCCTGAACAAGTTCCGGGACTCGGGCAGACTGGTTCTGGGACATTGCATTGTGCGTAGGGTTGAGAGCTCGCGCGGCCTGACCCGAGAACCGACTTGCTGCGGTCGTCCCTCTGGTGCCGGAGTGGTTAAGAGGCGGCTGCTGGTTTTGATGCGCCTTCATTCGGTTGATTTCGTCCTTCAGCATCTGGACTTCGTTTTGTAACGCCTTGTACTTTCCTCCTCGGCTCCGAGTCCGTTGGGATAGCCTATTGGAGCTGATTCGGTATGGAGCAGCGAAGAATGATGTTGTTCACTAGGTTCGGGCTCCACCGCTATCACCTTTTTCTTTCCTCTTGCCATTTCTGATAAAGCTTTCTAGCTTTTTGTTTGGTTTCCCTCAGACGGTGCCAAAATCTCTGTTATGGGAAAACTTGAATAGAGACAATCAGGGTCGTCTTGAGCTATCTGAATCAGTTATTAAGGCCTCGAAAGGAGAACATCGTGTCAAGTGCAAGCCGACCTCTGAGTTACGACTATAAGTAGGCTGACACGAGCTCTCGTCCTCGTCCTCGTTCTCATTTAAAGACGGCATTCAATGAACTCCGACTTTGAGCGTTGTTCAATAATTCACATTGGCAAAACAGCCGAGTTATGCATACATTCGAGTCCGAGGCAAATTATTCGACTGACTCAGAATGCTGGTACTCGGCCTCGGGTTTGGATAGGATGAGGCCGAGCCCGGGTGAGGACATTCCGAGTGCCGAGCCGGGAGACTAACCTAAATACGGACGTGACCAAAGATCTCACCCAGGGATACGCACCCTCAAGACACGATATGCTACATGACCCAAAGATTGCAGATAATATCTCCACGATTACAATATCCGCATGATTGAGTAAATTGTGCCGAGATTAACGGACGCGATCCTCTCTACCCACAGGTATCAATACCAGGGGACCTGATTGCAACAGGTACGCAATATCTTGCACCCTCTCTCTACATTACGCGACTTAAACCCAGATTCCCTAGCCTGACTTAGGCATCGGAGGGTCCCCTGTTTAAGTCAGGGTCTCCTTTACTTACCTTTTTGTGCAGGACTAGGGTCTGTTCGAGGTTTGCAGCATTGAGTGGAGGGTGGTCCAGATTTTGACCTCAACAACCATACTATGCATGCTCCATGTTTTTAATGTTTATATGTACCCTACATTCCCTTGTTAATATGTGTTTATAGGTATATTTATGATTTATCAAGCTTTCTAATTTTTTGTGCTTAATTAGTATAACCATGGAATTGTCTCATTGTCATGTACTGAGAAAAAATGAAGAGAAAGATCAAGTCCCACCAAAACAAGTTGAATGTTATTTTGCAGGTTCTATTTGTTGTAGAGAATTAATGAAGTTAGGGAGAGCAATTAAGGAGGAGCATTGCAAGTGTTAATATGTCGAGTCTTGTATTTATGTTGAAAATCATCGCAATATTTGACATGCATTTTTTAGTTGTTTTTGTTTGTCATTGGTATGGACCATGACAAGGTCTAAGTTAGTTTTTAACATGTAATTAACAAATGGAAAGATTGTAAGAGCACTTTTTTTGCCAATCATGTGTGTCAGTGTGTTAATGAGTTGGTTGAGCCCTTGGAGCTGAAGACCGAAGGCACATAAAGACTTGGAGCATTAAAGAGTTAAGAAATAGGTAAATTGAGGTGCCTTGGTGACCCTAACCTTAGTCCCCTTTAGGTCCAAAACAACCTTTGCATCTATATGATCTATTTCCTAATAGGTAAACCTTTACTTGATCATCCCATAAGCCTTAAAAGCCTTTATTTGATCATGTCTAGTTAGGCTTTAGAGGTGCAAAGATGCTAATAAACAAACAACCCAAATCAGCAGTCTTCGAGTGGATCTCGATCCTATCGACAGTCCATCAATGAGACTCGATTTGATCGAAGATGGCCACAATTGTCCAGCAAGCAAACTATGTAAATTCGGATTTTCTCGATTGAATCGAAGGATTGATCAATCCTATCGAAGGTGCCATTAAACTAGTCGTTTTATAGCCATTGTAAAGCTTTTTCTATAAAATGGGCATTCGGACCTTGGACAAATTGATGGGTTTTAGGTGCAATTAGAGCCCAAGTGATTCCTCACTCATTATCCATCTCCTAGACTCCAAAGCAAAGAGATTCATGACACCCTTCTTATGATTAATCACTCTAATGAGCATTCTAAACTCTATTATAAAGGTGTTCATGTTTTCTCCCATTTTCTAGAGATTAGACACTATCCTATAGGTAAATTCTTGTTAAAATTCTCTAGAATACCCATCTAGGTGAATCCCCACTTGCAAGCATCTCATAGTTGTACGAGATTCAACCTCTCCTATTACCTTAGCATCACAATAGGAAGATCGTTACCAGTAGCCGATTTGAAGAAGCGGAAGAAATCAACTTCAAAGATTGGGGGAGCACAAGAGAAGTGGATTGAAGAGAAGAAGCATCTCAAGAAAGGCGCATCAACGGGGCACAATCAAATGGGTAAGGTTGTTGTTTTAGAGTCCATTTGATTTTGAGATTCAAACTCATCTAGGTCCTTGTGCAGTACCGTCTTCGGCAGTAGTGTACGTAGGTTCTTGTGTAGGACTGCCACCCAACACAGGTGCATACATGTTAGTCTCCGTGGGAGCCTCCGACGAGAGTATATGTAAGTCCTTGGATTAGGACCATAGTGATTCTTAGTTAGCTGATTGAAAACCAAGTATCCGTGGGAGCCAGCGATACAGGTGGAAACTTGTTCCACCAACACGGGTGAGTACGTATGAGTCTTTATGTAGGACTGTCACCGACACGGGTGTGTACGTGGTCTACCGACATGGGTGTTTATGTGTAGGTTTGTGGTGAACTTGTATAACCATTGTAAATGTTAGAAGTGAACCTATTGGAAACTTCCAAGATAGTGAAATCTAGTACACTCAAGGAGAGTGCGTCCGCCGGGGGTGGAGTGGGCAATTAGCCGAACTAACATATATCCTTGTGTTTGCGATTGTGATTTGTGCACATTATTCATACTTGTGAGTTGAGTTGTTGTTTATGAATGCATGTGCTTAGTGTTTAGCTCAATTGCACACACTTGAAATATCAATCTCACATAGACTAGTTGCTCATATAATTGTATTATTTGTAGTCTATGTATTTGGACCCACTTGGCTTGGAAGTATAAGTGTTAAATGTTTTTAATTGGCGCATATTTTTAAGTGGTCCTATTCATCCTCCCCTCCAGGACTTAGCCATAATTCTAAGCTCTTTAAGCTTCTACGCAGCGTGGTGTTGTGTTAGACAACCGACACAATTTTAATGCATGTAATGGTGAATTGGACCATTCTTTGATAAGGAATGTTGTTCGTCGATTTCACCTGTTCAGAGAATCAAATGGGCCCTAATTGAACACAAATCAAGCATGATTTTGTGAATTAGGGCCCCATTGCATTGAAATACAACAAAAAGAAGATTAAAACGTAAAAAAGAAAGTGAAGGTTTACCTTTCTTTCCAATTTTTCTCATAATGGCCCACTTCGCTTCGATTTGTTGAATTCCCCTCAAATCATTTGTTTTTATCCCAAAATAGGTCTAGATCTAGCCTATAATGGTTTTATATACTTCCTCCATGATTTAAAGGGAAAAAAAAAAAAAAAAAAAGAGTAAACATTAATGAATTTTGGAAAAAAAAAATAAAAAGAATCAAAATTGGCTATTTATGGGTGTATCCAACTTGTACTGGTCTGTATCGGTGAGGATATGCCCCGTATCGGCCGATTTGGCCCCATATCGCGTATCGTATCAAGCCAATACAGATACAATACCGTTGTATCGGCCAATATGATACCGATATTGAAATCTATGGTCCACCCTCTGAGGTTGCCAGCCCATGCTTCTCTTTTCTTCTTCATTTGAAAGGGTATTGGCCACCTTATTATCCTTATCCTTGTTGCGCTATCACCAGTGCACGCTTCTTCTGTACCTTCTCGAGTACCTCTGGCCCGTACTTAGCATTTCCAATTTGAGTTTTCTTCTTTTGAAAGCCCAGCCTCCAGGCATTTGCTGCTGGCCATCACAGACTACATATCAGTTACCCTCACAAATGCAAAGCCATGAACTCAGCTAGATCATCTTGCAGCCAGGACAACGACTTCCACCACCTTAGCATGCTTGCCGAAATCATACTGGAGATTCTGGGAGAGTGAATCCCCTGGATAGCAGTCAACAAATAACATTGCCGCCGAACCATCGAGCATGCATGATTAGTTTTGGATGAACTCCTGTGGGCCAGAATCCTCTCGATCATCTCCTGATTTCTTTTTCCTACTGCATGGCATCTTATGTGGGTAGAAAGAAAATGGATAAGGAAAGATTATATGCACAAATGAAACAACCCAACTCAACCACTTCAGATGCCTGTTGCAAACCTTGTCCGAAAATATTAGAAGAATCAGAAACGCTTCTTACGCTTATTTACCAAATATGAAAAAAGATTCTTACTCATCTGAGTTAAAATTTTGCAAGCAACAGGTCACATCTGAGTCCCGAGTTCTCAAACCCAGGTAATTGGCAATTATGCATGAACATAGAGTCACGAAAGGCATTGAAACACCTACACTGATTGCTGTTGGTTCACAGAGATTTTCCCTTCCAAGTTCAAACCATAGTTACCAGACAGAAATGGATGGAGGAATAATGCAAGAAATGGATGCTTGAAAAGCCCATATTATGATGTTTGTTATGGAAATAAGAGTGTGAACAAATGAGGTAAAAGGAAGTGAGGAACATAAAAATTTGCAGCGGGAAAAAGGTTTCTGGGTAACTATTGTTCAAACACATTGAGATATTGGTTAAAGCAGAAAATATGAAGAAACAGGGACCTTGAAAAGCTCTCAATTAGCTTACAATATCAATAATAGACATTCAGCATGCAGGATTGAAATCTGCATACCATAAACAAATGCAGAGTTCCAAACAAAAGATTACCAGGAACATTCGAAGTATCAACTGTCTGCACTGTAGGTGGAGGAGCTGGAGGTGCCACCACTGTTTGTACTGGTGCTGGCTGGGTGGTGGGACTAGACGGTTGGACAGGACCTAGTCCAGGTCTTTGAACAAACCCTGGATTAGTCACTGGCATGAAACTCCTAGGTGCCGGGGTAGGTGCCATAACAGGAGGCAACTTGTGGACAGGAACTGGTCCCACTGGAGATGGACCAGCACCAAGTGAACCAGATCCAGGTGGTCCAGGTTGATATGCTGAGTTAGAAACTCCCTGCACCGACAATTAGAGGTTAAAAAAAAAAAAAAAATCAGTCTACCCAGTCTAGTTACAGTGAAGGACTCGAGTCTGAATGATTAAGTTTTAACAGAGAAACTGGAATATGGACCGGGTACAGCTGAGAACCCAAAGTTGGCTGCTGATATTGCTCCACATTTTTTAGCATAGGTGGTGTTGAAGGAATGAAGGGCCTCACTGCAGGCTGTGCGGAGACAGGCGATGGAGCAAAAGTTGTCTGACAGATATTCAAAATGTATTACTAGCAGCTGAAATAGTAATTGTTCATAAAATTAACAAAAAAAAATAGCAAACAGAACGGTACACAGATTACTAAGATAATGGTGCTCTTAAGTTTCTGTCAATTAAAGCATCATATATTTTTAAGGTGCAGTAGCTTTCTCTGAAATATCTAAAGTAAATAGAACCATCAATAAGGACCAAAATGGGGTGAAGATGAAAAACACTAGAACCTAATGACTCCCTGGTTAGGTAAATATAAAATATACTCGAGTTACTTTTAGACACCAAATAAATAAATAAATCTGTTTCTACCAACAAACATGATTTTGACCCAACAAATGAAAACATGACATGATAACAGTCCAATTTCAGTAATTGTGGAGTATGATTCAATAGGGGAAACAAAAGACGGACCAAAAAAAAAAAAGAGGTAAGCAGCAACGATATTACGTGATTCCCGAGTAAACCCAAATGATTATTTGAAGTTTCCAAGGAAATAAGACCAAGTACGCGAATTACCGGTGGAACCTGAGGTGCCTGTGTTGGGACAAACATCTGGGGGGGTTGTGTTGGCTGAAGTGGTTGAGGGGTAATATATTCTGGGAACTGTGGTGTCTGCTGCATGGGTTGATATCCTCCCCCATATACAGCGTTGGGTGGCTGTTGATAACTGTCACCATAAGGACTGCGTTGGACATTATGATGCTGATGGGGCGGCAACTGTTCCTAACATAAGGAACAAAGAGCAATGTCAAATGTTCGTAAACTGTGTCACTCACAATGAAGAAGCAGAGAGCAGAAGTAAACAGAAAGGATTTAAAATCTAAAAGAATGTATCTGGAACATTTTCTCTAGAAAAGAAGTACCTGATAATAATGCTGGGAGGCATCAGCTACACCAAACCTGGATTGACCTAGACCGTAAATGGAGTCTGTTTGGGTTTGAACATTATCTATATGGGACGTTTTTGCTGCCTCTCTCTCTGCAAAAGCGCATTCAAATCATGATGCAAGTTGCACTTCTAAATTGCATTCAAAATTTGCTGTGACCAAACTAATACAGAAAAATAAAAGGAGCCTTAAGCTAGATTTTACAAGAACAGCAGGATTCATCCACCAAACAGAGAGGGAACTGAAATAAAGACATCAACAATTTAAGCATGATATACGGTATATGGAAGACTCCAATAATGATGGTAAAAGTATAGTCAAATAAACCGTGATGCAAAGTAGGCAATAGATTCGAGTGCAGGGAACGTGTTCCAAAATGTCAACTGCTATAAATATATAGGAAGAGGGAGCAGAAGTTTGAAGCGCAATCCAAAGTGAGAATGGCACCTGGGTAAAAGGTTTATGTAACTAAGGGCTATAGTGGAGATGAAGATGCTAATACAGTTGAATTTTATTGACAAATTTACATAGATTGAGATTTGAGTGTTTCCATTTGTTTGTTTGAAGCTTTTAAAAATGGAGCTGTTTGTTTCTTTTGTATACTTTCCTTTAAATGTCAATGCTTAGACAATTGAAATTTACCTAACGGGAGCCTTTGTTTGTTTCTCTAAATTTCCTGGAAACATCAATGTTGATTACATAGAGATTTGGGTGTTTCCATTCATTTATCTGAGGCATTTCCCTATGGGGCAGTTTGTTTCTCTCTCTCTTTTTTCTTTTTTTCTTTTTTCTTTTGGTAAATTTCATGGAAATGTTGTTGCCAATCAAACCCCAACTCCATCCCCCCCAAAAAGCATGTCTCCATAAGTGTGTATTTGTGTGAGAGGAGAAATGTTAATAGATGTGTATGACAAAGTGTGTGTTTGTGTTAGGAAAGGAGATATTTTAACTGTGCATATTTTAACCAATGCTCCACCGTGCATTAGTGATGCACATTTTATCCTATTTCATTACATCCACAGGCCCACAACCAATGGTCATCTTAAATTTAAAACATACCTAATCCACCGCATAGCACACACTTCCATTGGTTCTATGGAATTGCTAGAATTGTAGAGACCTGATGCATCATAACATGAATAGTTTCCTGGTGTACCCATTTTGTACAAGTAGATAGATGGATTGCTGATCCAGACCATTTCTCTAATTCAGCCCACCCTCGATGGGGGTGATCCCATACTCATTCAGTTGGAAAGATCATAACCATTAATCTTTGGCCATTTTTCTAGACCTTTGTTGTAGTTTTGTCTAAACCATCTATCTCTAGGCCCTCAAATGGTTTAGAACCTCAAATTTGAAAAGGTTTTTTTGTGGACACACGTCTACCATAGCACCAATAAGATCTATGGTCTGGATCATCCAACCATAGGCCACATGTTTACAACATGGATCGTGAATATTATTTCGGCAAACATCTACCAAATTGTTTAATTTTACATTAAAAGTATTCTAGCAGTAGAAAGTAGAGAGATTGAAGGGGAAGAGAAGGAAGAAAGAGAGAGAAGAGGAAAAAGTTTTAGGACAACAAGTTTTAGCCCAAAAGACTAACACACACACATGCATACACGCACAAATTTTACATGAAAACTATCCTAAGAGCTGGAAAAGTAGAGAGAATGAAAGAGAAGATAAGAAAGAAAGGGATAGAAGGAGAATAGTTTAGGTCAAAAAGTGTAAACCCAAAAGAAAGACACATGCATGCACACACACACTAACATCGGAGAAACATATAGTGCTCCATGCGAGTACAAGGATAACATACACTCACAATGCATATATTTTCTCATACTCACCCTAAGCTAGAGCATGGATATTGATCAACCCCAACTTAGAACACAAACAATGAAGATGATAAAACATGCATGCACGCGTGCGCGCACACATAGATCACTTGGAACACATAAAAAGAAGATGACACACACATTAACATTAGAGAACATATAGTGCTCCAAAGGAGTAGACGGACAACATACACACAATAAATATTTTCCTCATGGTATCCAAAAATGGTTAAGCCATTATAACGGTAACAGTGGGTACCGTTACGTGTTACGAGGTCGTAATAGTTGTTAATTATTATTATTATTATTATTATTTTCTGTAATGGCTATTATGGCCCGTATCATGATGGTTACAATAGTAGCCGTTACAGCCACCATTACCTCTTTTTTTAAACCTTGATTTTCCTACACTTCCCCTCAAGCTGGAGCATGGATATTGATAAGGTATTCCATAACGGTAATGGTGGCCCATAACGGTCACCACTGTCACCATTACAATATCGGCTAAAACAGTTGTTACGTTGCCTTTTTTATTGAAAAAACCCGAAAAAATTTTATCAAACCCATAATGGACTGTTACGGGGCCATTACGACCTTTGCGGGGAGCGTAACGAGCCGTAATGGGTCATTTTTCTGTAATGGCCATTATGACCCCATAACATGTAACGGTTGCCACCGTCACCTTCATGTAATAGCCTTTACAACCCCATAAGGGCCGTTACAGCACACCATGTGGTGCAACCCGGTTATCGAGTCAATGATATCTTGATACCCAAATTGCAAAGAAATTAAAAAAGAATATGCACAAGAACAATGGAGTAGAGAGGAAGAGAACTTTTATTAATATTAACCTTTGCTGTTACAAAGTTTAAAGAAAAAACCATTTAGAATATATATATATATATATATATATATATATATATATATATTCGAATTTGCCAACTTCTACACCAGTACCCCCTTTTATAGATCGTAAAGAAATCATTGATTGAAATCTCTACAACTAAGAGAATCAATCACAATTTATTGCACCCTAATCTAATCTTTCTTCATATGGCAAAAGTATAAAGAAAAGCAAACATGGAAAGTAATGAAATCCCTAACTCTAGCCCATATCTCCAATCATATCAATTACACCATCATCGCATCTTTAAATCAGCCCCCCACATCTCTCGAAAATAGTAAATTATAATCTCCAAATCTGTAAATAATCAGCCCAAAAATCAGCACATGTTGGGCCCACGATGGGCTATGGGCGTACGTTATTTACTAGTAGGTTCTACAATAGGCCTAGATGGGCCGCGGGCCTACATCAATTATTGCCTCTAGGTTAGAAAGAACTCGACTCCGACAAGTTAGACGCTTCATACAAGTAGTAGAGGTCCGGATCCAATCTTTTCAATTCGTCGCCCAGGGTCCATGTGCATTCAAAATAGGGCTTGTTCTTCCATTTCACCAAGTATTGCCTGTATTGGCCTCATCGAGTATTAGAAGTCTTCATTATCAACACTTGTTCAACTTTTTCATTCTCTCTTTGGGAGTTGTTTATCCATATCGATAATGGCTTCATTTTGTACGTCAGGTGCCTCATCATGGTACTCAAATAAGTCTGTCACATTGAAAGTCGGTAAGATATCTAAATCATCTGGCAACTCGATTTCATAGGCATTGTTACCCAACTTCTTGACTCAGCATGGACCAATCTTCTTAGACTTGACCTTATTATAAGCTCCCCTCAGAAACCTTTCTTTGCAGAGATAAACCATAACTAAGTCACCTTTGTTATATATCTTCTCACGCCGATGTTCCTTCGCAACTTCTTAGTAGTTGGTATTGTTGTCTTCAATCTTCTTTTTAATTTGAACTTGCAAGTCTTAGACATGCCTGGCAAAAGCATCAGCATCTTCGCTGACTTGATCTTGTATCGGTAATGGTACTAACTCAAGTACATGTTGTGGACTTCTCACATTTACGATCGCAAATGGAGATTTTCCAGTAGTACGATTCACTGAGTTGTTGTAGGCAAACTCGGCTTGAGATTAAAGCCAAGTCCCATTGGGATATGTTGTCACCTACAAGCATGGTGTGCCATAAAGGCCGTTATGTAAAGGTAACGGTGGTAACCGTTATACGTTACGGGGTCGTAACGGCCGTAACAGCCGTTTTGGAAAAAAAAAAAAAAAAATGACTCATAATTGTCGTTAACGGCACGTTACGTCCCCTATAAAGGCCATAACAGCCCTGTAATTGTCTGTTATGGGGCAAATACAGATTTTCCATACTTTTTAATCAACATTACGGGGCAAATACATGTTTTTCAGGATTTTTTTTTTCAATTAAAAAAGAGATCGTAACGGCCGTTACGGGGGTCGTAACAGCTATTACAACCCGTATCGTAAAGGTAACAGTGGTGGCCGTTACGGCCACCGTTACCGTTACAGAACACCTTGCCTACAAGACTCCTTAAGAGGTTACCAAGACTCCTATTGACTACCTCAGTTTGGCCGTCTGTTTGAGGGTGATAAGTGTTATAGAATTGAAGCTTTGTCCCTAATCGCTTCCATAAAGTGCACCAGAAGTGGCCCATGAACTTCAAATCATGGTCCGAAGTTATTATCTTTGGTACCCCATGAAGTCGCACAATTTCTTTGAAAAATATGTCGACGATATACATAGCGTCCATCGTCCTTTTGCATGAAATGAAGTGGGCCATCGTTGAAAAACGGTCCACCAAAATAAAAATCGAATCTGCTCCCCTTTGAGTCTTAGGAAGATCCAGAATGAGTCCATAAAAATATCCTCCCAAGGCGCAACTGGAACAGGAAGCAGAATATAAAGGTCGGTATTTTGCGCATGACCTTTGGAAACTTGGCATCAATGACATCGTGCTACGAACCGTTCAATGTCACGCAGCATATGGCGCCAGCAGTATTTTTTTCTCCACTATGGCCAATGTTTTATCCCTTCTGAAGTGTCCACCTAGTCCTCTGTGTAGCTCAGATATGATCTTTCTTGAATCGATCCTTCAAGAATGCATAGGCAAGAACCCTTGAATAGATATCCATCATGTGAAATGAATTCACGCTTTGGATCTCAACCATCCACATGTCTATCAAGTACTTTGCCAAAAACAAGTCCTCTTTATATTGTTCTTTTAATGCCATGAATCCAACGACATCTGTTGCGAGAGTTCCTGGCAAAACCACTCTCCTACTCAAAGCATCCACTGCTTTATTCTGGCTTCCAGCTTTATGATGCAAAAGGAAGGTATATTCTTAGGGCTATAAATGGTTTAGCGGACCCAATGGGGTACCTAGACCCGACCCAAATCCAACCCGTTTGTTAAATGGTATAAGTTTGGGTCCAAGAATAGAATCAGTTGCTAAACGGGTCTAGATAACCCATTTAGTAAATGGGCGGGTCAAGTCTATGTTGCAAGGGACCCATCTAGACCCGAACCCGTCTAGACTCAGTTTTAAACCTGGTAAAAATGCTTGTGTACCTTGACAAGTAACATGGGAAAACAAGAAATCCACCCAATGTTTGACTGAGAATACGGGGCACCACGGAATCCAAATCGACATGCCGAAGATGGTGGGATTAGTGAATTAGGATGTATGCGAATTGCATGTGAAAGGCTTTTGTAGGAAGTTCCTACGTTGGGATGCCAAGTGGGGCCCACCGTGATGTTTGTGAGAAACATGCTTCGTCCAATCCATTTTGGCAGCTTAGTTTAAGACATGAGACCAAAAATGAGGTGGATAGAAAACTTAAGTGGGCCACGCGTAAGGAAACAGTGGCATTGAACGACCACCGTTAGACCCAACCAGACCCGTTAGACCCGTTTATAAGTGGCTATGGTTCAGGGTCTAAATATCCCTGAACCAAACCCGTTAGACCCAAACTATTTATAAATGGGTCTGACATGGTTAACTCGAACTCGACCCAAACCGGCCCATTTAGTAAAAATGGTTTGGTTCTAAAATTTAAACCCATATCCATTTAGTAAATGGGCGGGGTTTGGTTCTAAAATTTAAACCCATATCCATTTAGTAAGCCCGACCATTTACAACCCTATATATTCTTGTAGGAAAGTCGTGCACTTCGCATGACAAACACTCCGCTTCTTTTAGGAGTTAAGATATCGCAACGCCTCATGGTCCAAGTATAAAATAAACTTCTGATGAATTGAGTAATGTCTCCAATGTTGCAGCGCCTGGACCACTGCATAGAACTTGAGATCATATGTAGAGTAGTTCTTCCGTGTATCATTAAGCTTCTCGATAAAAAAGTGATCGGCTTTCCTTCCTAACTCAACACCGCGCCAATGCCAACATTTGAAGCATCGCTTTCCACTTCAATGACTTTATTGAAGTTTGGAAGTGCAAGAACTAGAGCTTTTATCATCTTCTTTTTTATGGCACCAAAGCTTCGATCCGCCACTTTAGTACATTCAAACTTGCCTCTCGCATGCAATCGATGACAGGTGCGATAATGGTGATAAAATTCCGAATAAATCTCTGGTAAAATGTCACCAAGCCATTGAAAGAACGAACCTCTAAAAGGGTTCGTGGGGCAGGCTACTCCGTAATTGCCTTGATTCTCTCTTAATCCCTTCTGCAGACACAATATACCCCAAAAACACAACGCTGTCAATAAGGAGCACTTATTTAAGTTAACAAATTGTGACTCCTTCCATAGTACATCAAATATTTATCGTAAATGATCAAGATGAATAAATGCATCAAGACTAAAAACAAGAATATCATCAAAATATACAACTAAGAATTTTCCCATAAAATGGCGGAGTACCTCTGTCATCAGCTTCATGAAAGTGCTTGGCGCATTTAAAAGCCCGAATGGCATGACAAGCCACTCGAACAATCTGTCTCGATTCTTAAATGCGGTTTTCCACTCGTCCCCGGGCCGGGCCGAATACGTATTTGATGATATCTGTTGCGCGGGTCAATCTTTGAAAAGACCTTTGCTCCATTCAACATGTCTAGCATAATAAGAAACGGTACTTGATAGTAATCCGGTTGATTGCACGACTGTCCGTGCACATCCTCCAAGATCCATCCTTCTTAGGGGTTAATACTACAGGAACAACACACAGTGACATGCTTTCCCGAATTAAACCCTTCTTTAGTAACTCAGTAACTTATCAATGGAGCTCGGCATGTTCAACTGGACTCATTCAGTAGTGCACCAGATTCGGTAGACTTGAACCTGACACTAAATCAACGTGGTGTTGAATGTTCCTCATAGGAAGAAGTCCAGTTGGGAGTTCTTCAGGGACCAAGTCTTTATATTCATGAAGAAGCTCATATATAGGAGGCTAAACATCTGTCTACATTGTGTCTTTTTTAGCAACTAAGACAGAGATGATACCAGACCCCTTGCTTTCCTCTTCAAATTTCTGCATACTAAATGATTTTTTTAACCTATTCTATAATGGATTTGGGTGTTGGGAGATGTTTCATAGGGTGCAATGTGATATTAACACCATCTTTTACGAAGGAATAGGTGTTGGCCCGGGTCATGCGCACCATATCTCAATCCCACAACCACAGTCTCCCTAAAAAAATGTGGCATGCCTCCATGGGGACCACGTCACACCACAAATCATCCTTGTACTTAGATCCAATAGAGAAGGAAACTAAGCACCTGGAGTTAGCAAAAACTTCTCCTCCTTTCTTGAACCAACGAATCTGATATGGTCATAGATGCTTATGTTCTTTAATTTTTAATTCGTTCACCATTTCTTGTAAGACAATGTTCTCATTACTCCCTCCATCTATCAAAATGGTGCATATCTTCCCACCAAAAGTACAAGTGGTGCAAAAGATATTGTGTCACAACCATCGCCCCTCATCAACCATTTGAGGCATCGATAGCATAGTCTGTTGGTTAACCAACGACTCTTCCCTATCACCATACACATCTGCTGCATCTTCTCCAATAAGCACCTCATCTTCATATGCATAGTCTTCATATTATGTGTCATCTTCAAATTTATTTGGCATGCAGTCGGGAGTGTCTTCAACGTATTCTCCTTCCTCAACCAAATTTACTTTAATTGTGGACTGATGTTTAGGACAATGAAACGAACGATGTCCCGGTTGCCCACACTTGAAGTATGTGAAATGAGTGTTGCTTTGTACCATTTTGGGTGCATTAGCCCCTCTTTTATAACCACGTCCCCCCAAGTTAGGGCTTGGCTTTATCATTGGACTTGGCCCATTGTCCCTCAGCCTATGGGAAGCCCTATGGTTGCCTTACATGGAAAGTTAGCATGTTGCCCCATCGTCGATGACGACCCTTGTGGGGCACCAAATCATCTCCTAAGTCCCCAATTAATTATCTCATCAGCATTCAAGGCAAGTGTATATGCATCGGACATTTTTAAAATATATTTAAATGTCAATTCATTTCGGATATCTGGGTTAAGACCATTAAGATATCTTGAAATCTTTTATTCTTTATACTCACGAAACCCTACCCGTGATGTCAAGGCATAGAACTCCTTGGTATATTCATTTACCGATTTGTTCCCTTAACGTAGATTGTGACATCTTTGATAGAGGTCACGAGCATAAGTTGCAGGTAAGAACTTCCCTTTTAACTTCATTTTCATCTTTTCCTGCGAATTTATTTTATCCATACCGTGACGGATTCGTTCAACTTGGAGATCATCCCACCAAGCAAACGCATGACCAGAAAACTTCACAGCTATTACCTTCACCTTCCGATTATATGTGACTTCCTTATACTTAAACACTTTTTCCACCTTACTCAGCCAATCAATGAAGTCATCTACATGCAACCGGCCATAGAATTCTAGAGTTTTTACCTTAATTTAGGCTCTCTATCATGTTCCAACAATCGAAGGATCTAATCATTGGTGTCTTCATAAATCGGGGCCGCTCGTAGTTGGTTAGGACCTTGGTGGGGACCTCCGCCTACGTGTCCACATGCTCCAACTGCGGTCTTCGGATTTTCTCTACGCTAGAGCTCCCCCACTTGATTAGTGAAGTTGTCTATCACATGCATGAGTTGATCTACTCGCTCTGTAAGTGTGCGGATCAATTGGGTTACTTGCACAAACTAATGTAGGGGCATTTTCACACCAGGCTCGAGTGAGGTGACTTGTGGTATGCAGGGGCACACTCAAGGTGGGCGCCCGTGTGAGACGGGTGGCTCGTGTGAGGCGGGCCCCACCCGTGTGAGGCAGGTGGCTCATGTGAAGTGGAACCCATGTGAAGTGTGGCCCAAAAGGGGGGTTCGGCCGAGGTCCTAATCCATGGGATGTGGGGCCTAGGATATGAGAAAGGGATTGATTCGTCATGATCTATCAGTTCGAGCTTTTAGAGCAAGTGGTTAATTGTCCTGCATCACAAACTCTACCTGTGTCACCTCCTCTGAAGCCATTAGAGGATAATGTAGAGTTGAAAGAAAAAATCCCCAAAGACAACTCACTCTGATACCAAAATAGTGAAACCCGGTTATTGAGTTAATGAGATCCTCGATACCCAAATTGCAAAGAAATTTTAAAAAAAAAAAAAAAAAAAAAAAAAAAGAATACTCACAAGAACAATGGAGTAGAGAGGAAGAGAACTTTTATTAATATCAACCTTTGCTCTTACAAAGCTTAAAGAAAAAAAAAAACCACACTTAAAAAAATATATTTGAACTGCCAACTCCTACACCACTACCCAAGGTGTTCCAAAATGGTAACGGTGGCTGTAACGGCAACCACCGTTACCGTTATGATACGGGCCGTAATGGCCATTACAGCCCCCATATGGCCCGTTACGGCATGTTTTTCTGTAACAGCCGTTTCGAACCGTTATGACCATTTTATTTTTTGAAAAATGTTGTTACTAGCCCGTTACGGCATGTTTTTCTGTAACGGTCGTTTCGTCCCCGTAACGCGTAACGGTTATGACCATTACCGTTATGTAACGGCCGTTACGTAACCGATTTTGAATACCCTGCCACTACCCCCTTTTATAGGTCCTAAAGAATTCCATGATTGGAATCTCTACAACTAAGAGAATCAATGACGATATATTGCACCCAGTGTTCGAGTTGTCGATATCGATACATGTTTCGCTGGCTGGAGATAAAGATATAATATCGTTATCGCCGATAATATCGCCGATAATCGGAAATGCAGGAGAAAAGGGGGAAACATGGGGAAAATGGTGGAATTTTTCAGTGAAACTTCAGGACATGCCTAAATACACATATTTACATATTCAGGAATGAAAATTTTGCAAAAAGAATGCATTAAATTAAAAGTTTCCATTTAATAGGGGCCAAAAAGCATGTGTTGTCGTAAGAAATCACTCAAATAGTAACAAAAATGAGTTTATATAATACAAATGCAAGCTTACAACAATTAAGACATGCAAAAGTAAATGAATTGAAAAAAATACACATTTCTGGCCATGTTTCATCCCCACATGGAGTGACGAGGTGGCTCGTAATCATTGTCCGGATCCCATGGCAGTTGAGAGTAGTACTGTTGCCCAACATGTTGGCAGTATTGTTCCCAGGTCATCCTCTGCTCGTACCAATTGAGCAACTCTCTTATGTACCTTTGATAGTCATCCTCCCCAAACTGTACGAGTATGCCTAAACGTGGGAATTACGTGACATACATCGACGGCATTTCCTGAGTAGGGTACTGAGGGAACAGATCAAGTCCAACCCCGACTCCCTGATAGTATTGCTGCTAGTCATACGGGCCCCACCATGATGTATATGTTTCATCCATTCCGTTCATCCATTTTTACAGACCATTTTAGGGCTTTATACAAAAAATGATAGGAATATAAATCTCAGGTAGACCACACTACAAGAAAATAATAGTGATTGGATATCCACCATTAAAATCCTCCCAAGGATGACTGTACCGTTTATTTGACATCCAATCTGTTGATTGGGTCATACAGATCCAGATGAAGGGAAAAAACAAAGATAAGCTTGATCCAAAACTTTATGGTGGGGCCCACAGAGCACCGACCACCAGCCATTGGCCGGTGGCAGGAGGCGTAGCCAATCCATTTCCTTTGGCTACGGCTCTTGTCCGTAGCCAATCCACCTGAAATCGAATTGCTTACTGAGTACGCTCTTATTATACTGAGTAAACTCAGTTGGGCCCCACTATGAATTTATGTGGTTTATCCACACCTGCCATACGTTTTTCCATCTCATTTTAGGCGTTGAGCCCAAAATTGAAGCTTATCAAAATCTCAAGTGGACCATATCACAGGAAAGTGGAAATAATGATTTCCACCGTTGAAACCTTCCTATGCCCCACAGTGATGTTTATTTTTCATCCAAACTGTTCATGAGATCAAACAAACATGGATGAAAGGAAAAAAAACAAATATAATCTTGATCCAAAACTTCTGTGGCCCCCAAGAATTTTTCAACGGTATAACTTCAATTCACACTGTTTCCTGTGGTGTGGTCCATTTTAGCCTTGTATATCCTTCGGTTTTGATCTAAGGCCCTAAAATTATCTTGTAAAATGGATGGACAGACTGGATAAAATACATAAATCACGGTGGACCCCACAGTTTACTCAATACGCTTAGCGTGCTACCTGTACTCAGTAAGCAATCCGCTTCCATCCACGCCCCTTTCAACAGTAGTGCGGGACTCGAATTTCCTTCCTGCGCTGCAAGCTCAAGTGGGGCCCACTGTGATGTTTGTGAAAAATCCTCCCCATCCATCCGTTTTGTGAGTTCATTTTAGGACATGATATAAAAAACGAACCGTATCTAAAGCTCAAGTGAGCCTAAAACGTGATAATTAAACGTCCACAGTTGAAATATTCGTGAGGCCACAGAAGTTTTGATTCGTGCCAATATTTTTGTTTTCAATTCATCCCAATAGTAATGACGTCATTAACGGTACGGATAGCATCTAAACATCATTGTTGAACCCAGGAAGGTTTCAACGGTAGGAATTTCCCTAACCACATTTTCCTTTAGTACGGCTCACTTGAGCTTTGGAAACGGATTGGCTACTCCCCTGCCTTGCTCTGTGGGCCCAACCACGAGGTATGTGTTTCAACCATGCCGTCCATCTATTTTTATAGATAATTTTATGATATGGGGAAAAAAAAAAAAAAACAGGTATATCCCAATCTCAATTGGACCACATTACAAGAAACAGTGTTGAATGAACTTTGACCATTCAAAACTTTTTGGGGGCCATAAAGGTTTTGGAACAACCGGATCTTTGTTTTTTCCCTTAATCTAGGTCTGTAGGACCTATTTAACAGGTTGGATGTCAAATAAACAGTACAGTGGGCCTTAGGAGGATTTAAATGATGGATATCCAATTAATATTATTTTCCTGTGGTGTGGTCCACCTGATATTTTTATCCATCTCGATTTTGGGATAAAGCCCGACAATGATCTATAAAAATGGATGAATGGAGTGGATAATATACATACATCATTGTGGGGCCCACATACATCATGGCTGGACCACACCGCAGGAAATAGTTGAATTGCACGTCTACCGTTGAAAATTTCTTAGGGGCCACAAAAGTTTTGGATATGCTTAAATTTTTGGTCATCCCCTTGAATTAGATGGAAAAACGGATGGATGGCTTAGATAGACCACATACATTCAAAGTGGGCCCAACTGAGTTTAGTCAGTACGATAGGAGCGTACTCCTCAGTCCGCACGGTGCATCCGTCGATTTACCTCCCAAGGCGAGAGGTATTTCGCATTCGCAGGGTGCGAACTCCTCACCGCAAGAGGGATTTTCGCGCGAGAGGGATTTTCGCTCGGTGGAATCCGATTTCCCATAGTGCGAGCGCGATTTTCGCTCGGTGCAAGATCCGATTTCCCAGTGCGAGAGGGATTTTCGCTCGAAGGAAGAAATTAAAAAAACCCTAAAGAGGGGAGATGGCGAGATAAGAGGGGTTTTGCGTAGACATACCGGATCGATCGAGAAGCTCCTATTCCAGCTCTGGTTTCGACTTCCGATTAACCAGGTACGAAAATCACTCTAAAATTTGTTTTCCCCAATTTTTACGGCAATTTCAACCCCGATATTCCCGATATTTATCAGAGAAAAGAGGTAGGTAGCTATAGTTTTCTCGTGGGGTTGGTGGCTACAGTCGATATTCCGAAAATATCGCCCGTACGCCAATAATATCACCCGATATTTCGTCGATAATGGAGTACGAAATGGACTATGCCGATAATATCACCCATCTCAAAAAAATCGTCGATATTTCGCCGACAACTGGCAGAGAAACGAATATAGGGGGTTTCGGTGTCGCAGCGCTGGCGACACCGATATTATCGACAGTTCGCTGGTAACTCGAACACTGATTGCACCCTAATCTAACCTTTCTTCATATAGTAAAAGTATAAAGAAAAGCAAACATGGAAAGCAATCAAATCCCTAAATCTAGCCCATACCTTCAATCATATCAATTACCCCTCCCCCCACCCCCCCCAAAAAAAAAATAATAATAATAATAAAGATCCTACAATGGGCCTAGATTGGCCATGGGCCTACATCACCATGGATATCGATCATACCCAACTTGGAAACTTCAAAGAAGATGATGACGATCAACATGGGTCCCACTCCCCCTAAAATACAACATAGAGGTGTACAAGATCGTCAATTGTTGCTTGCTTGTACATTAAGATTTTGTCATCACCATCATTCACATCCCAAAGCCCCTCCATGACATGCACAACACTGCACAAAAGATAAGTGAACTACTCTCACAACAATTGAGAGATGGACTACACCCACAACAACATGTGACGACACATGCAACATTGCGTTAAGTGAACCACACCCACAACCATTGTTCGAGTTATCCCCAATATTATCGAAATATCTTCGATATTATCTTTATCTTTAACCCGGCGATACTGATAACACCGGTAGCATAAAAGTTCCTAGTGTCAACAATGTATCGCTAAGTATTGCCAACGTATCGATATTGTCAATATTTTCAACTTTGTAAATTTCAAGTGTCACTTGTTGTCAAATCACCACTTTCTCTAAAAACTCAAGCCGTTAGGGGATGGCATATCAATGTATATCAAGGTATTCTGACACTACCCCGCAAGTGCAGAGTGGAACTCCGCACGGGAACATACTAGGCAAGGGTGGAGGGTCACTCACAACCACACCATATATGGCCCCCCATGGGAGAATATATTAGAGAGGCATATTTGCTGCTCCCACGATTCAAACACTTGACCATCTGCTCTGATACCATGTCAAATCACCACTTTCTCTAAAAGCTCGAGCCGTTATCAATGTATATCACGGGACTTTAACACTTGTATTGCTAATGTATAGATATCGCTAACGTATTGCCAATATTTTGGACTGTGTAAATTCTAGGTGACGCTTGTATCACAAGTCTATCAATGATATTTCGATAATATCGCCAATTTATTAATATCAACAAAAATTTGTTTATTAAAAAAAAAATCATTTCAAAATTTTTTATGGGCATGCAGTGTTCAATTTGTCGTGGATAATATTGATAATATCTCGATATTATCGTTATCACAACATGTGTGATATCGAGACTACAATATTTCGTTTCCTCTCTAGTTGTTGATGATTTCTTGGTAAAACATCATGTGTTGTCTATATTTTGCAATATCAATGGATGTTTAGATGGAAGGTCAGATGGATGGTTGGAAGGTTAGATGGGATGGACGGGATGGTTAGACCGATTTCTTACAACGACACATGCTTTTAGGCCCCCATTATGTATGCATTCTTTTTGCAATTTTTTTTTATTCCTAAATATGCAAATGTGTATTTTAGCATCTCCTGAAGTTCCACTAAAAATTCCAACATTTTTCCTATGTTTCCCCGCATTTCTAGTTATCAACGATATCGATATTGTTTCCATATCCCTGGCCAACGAAACTTGTAGCGATACCGATACTTCAAATAATGCCCACAACTGATAACAAAATCCTAAAAAGGAAGAAATGATTAATGGAAAAGGAAAGCTTCAGTGTCTATAGAAATCCTATGTGTCAGGTTGGGGTCTAGCATTATGTCATACAGTTCAGTGCAAATGTGTGTCATCGTAGAATTCAAGTACGAGAGTAGAGGTAGCCTTAACAAGGATGAGGAATGGGGAGCTTGTGGGGAAAGATGATATAACTATGGAATTGTGTAAGATTTTGGGCAATGTCGGAATAGTTTAGTTTACTCTTTTGAATAAAGTATTACATACATAGAAAATGCCAAAGGAAACCATCTTAATAGCTATCTACAAGAAAGGAAAAATAAAAACAAAAAGGAGATGCACAACTATAAAGGAGATCAAACTTATGTGTTGCACTATGAAACTCTAGGGGAGAGCATGGTGCAACAAAAAATAAGACCAAAAAAAAAAACCAAGGTATTAGAAAATTAGTTTAGCTTTCATGCCATAAAATAAAATTTAAAATTTAAAATAATAATAATAACAATAATTTTTTTTTTTTTTTTTTTAAAAAAGAAAAGAAATAGGAAAAACAATTGAAGCTACTTTTCCACTTAAAAATTGATGAAAACATATAGAGAGAGGAATAGTCTATAAATGATTGTTATAAATTTGGTGAATGTATAGAATAGAGTACCTAGGGAACTCATATTGTTTATAGTGAGGAAAGGGGTCCCAAGAGAGTAAATAGACATCATTAAAGATATGTACGAAGCTGTCCTTATAGGAGTGAGAATGGCCTAAAATATGTACGAAGTTGTCCCAATAGCAATGTCTTCATCAAGGGTCCATATTAAGCCCTTACCTCCAAACACTTGGTTCTACAGAACTTCTAGTGTGCAGGATGAGATCCCTTGATGTACATTGTTTGTTAATGATGTGGTGTTGGTCAGCTAGCCTAGAAAGAGGTGAACAATAAATTGGAGGTTTGGAGGAACGCTCAAGAATCTAAAGGCTTGTAAGGTTAGCAGAACCAAAATGGAGTATTTGGAATGCAACTTTAGTAGAGTAGTTACAGAGGTGTTGATTGTTACAGAGATAAAGATGTTGAGAAGAGTTGTGTGTGTGTGTGTGTGTGAAGATAACTAGCAAAATGAAGTCATCCACAGCAGTAAGTCCAAATAAGAGAATAGTGAAGAGCATATTTGGATGGTATGGTCAAGTGCAACTAGGGCTGTAAATGGTCGGGTTTGGGGCGGGTTTAGCCAAAACCAGACCCGTCCATTTACTAAATGGGTCTAGGTCCAAATTTTACACCCAAACACTTACTAAATGGGCGGGTCTGGGTCGGGTTTGAGTCCACCCATCAGATCCATTTATAAATGGGTCTAGGTCTGGTAGAGGGAGTGATGCAGGCACTGTTGTCATGTGCGGTCGCATATGCAAATATGCGATCGCATATGTGCATATTCCCGGCCCGATCGCATATGCGGCAGTGGCATATGCGATCGGGGCACATATGCGATCGCATATGCCATACACTCCAACATATGTGATCACATATGCGATGTATGCGATCGCATACTGGCCAACGGTCAGATTTCTGACCTTTTTTGACCTTTTTTTTTAAAAAAAAAATCTGGATTTTTACTCTATATATATATATATATATATATATATTGCATTCTAAGCATTCCTACTTACAAAAAAAGTGCAAACTCTCTCTCTCTATTCTCTATTTCTCTTACTACATCCTCTCTTACTAAGCACTTTACATTTTACAATCTACATTCTACATTCCATCCACTCCTCTCCATCCATATTTCTTTTCTTTTCTTTCAACTTTCAAGAATCAAGAGGGTACAACAAGAATCAAGAATCAATATTCAAGAATCCAACTCCAAGTCCAAGATACATGATAATTGATACATGATACATCATTCGTATCATCCATATTCAAGAATCAAGATCAGGAGTCAAGACTCAAGAGAGAGACTCAAGACAAGAGTCAAGAGACTCCTCCTCACTCCTCTAGTCCTCTCCAATCTCCATCCACTAAGTTTTCTAAGTGTTCTAACTTCTAAGTTCTAAGTTTCTAATTCTAAGTTTCTAACAACTTCTTTCTATCATTTTTTTTTAAAAAATATTTTGTTTGTTAATTGATTTGTTACTTTGTTAATTGTTAGTTGTTACAACTTACAACTTACAAGTTTGAAGTTACAACTTACAACTTACAAGTGACAAGTTACAACTTACATTACAAGACTACATCTACAAGTTACATCTTACAAGTTACAAGTTACAACTTACAAGTACAAGTTACAACTTACAACAAGTTACAACAAGATTTCAAGATTACAAGTACAAGACTACAAGTTACAACAAGATTTGAAGTTGGGAACCTCTTTTAGATTTGTTAATTGTTAGTTGTTACATTTGTAATTTTACTTTTATTTCTATGTAAATCTCTCTCTCTCTCTCTCTCTCTCTCTCTCTCTCTCTCTCTCTCTCTCTCTCTCTCTCTCTCTCTCTCTCTCTCTCTCTCTCTCTTTAGGCTCTTTACTCTTTACTCTTACTTACTCTCTTAGATTAGATCTACTTCTTTCTTACTTCTTAGTTCTTCTTCTTACTTCTTAGTCTCTTACTTTACTTTTCCTTTTATTTGTAGTTTACTTTCTAGTTTCTAGTTAGTAGCTAGCTAGTTATTTTTTAGTGCTAATAATACACACACACCACTATCCACCATCATAATGTCTTCTTCTCAATCTTCCTCTTTGAAGCCCAAGTCGAATGACCCAGGTTGGAAGTATGGGCACTATCGTAGTGCTACCGAAAAGACTCACATAATATGTGAGTTATGTGGGTTTGTAAGTTCCGGTGGCATTGCAAGGTACAAGCAACACCTTGCACATTTACCGGGGTCGAATGCAAAAGGATGCGACAAAATTACTCCAGAAATCCGAAGGGAGATCATGGAGTATATGGAAAAACAATCAAGAAATAAATGCGATAGTGCCCTACGTCAGGAGGAATATATGGAATAAGATGCATATGAAGATATAAATGTAATTAATGTAGATGAAGCTAGTCCCACTCCCCCTACTTCAACAGGCCGGTCTAGACCACAAGTACAACCATCGAAAAGAGCCCGAGGGCATGGGCCCATAGATAGATGGTGTAGACCACACCCCGAGGATGTGATTGACCAAAGGGGTAGGGGGAAAGGGCCGGCTCAAACAACTTTAGAGAACCGGTATAAACAAAAAGATAGGAAAACCACAATTCAATATATTGTTGAGTGGTTTTACCAAACAGGTGTTGCTTTCAATGCCATTAAATCGAAAAGCTTCAAGGTAATGATTGAGGCTATAGGTCAATTTGGACCTGGGCTTAAACCTCCTTCATATCATGAAATGAGGGAGACATGCCTAAAAACTGAAGTTGAATATACACAATCCTTCATAGCTGAATATAGGAAATCATGGAAAATATATGGTTGCTCACTAATGGCCGATGGATGGACCGATAGATCCGGTCGGTCTCTCATTAACTTTTTGGCAATTGTCCAGCTGGGACAATGTTCTTGAAGTCAGTGGATGCGTCGGGCCATTCACACACAGGAGAATATTTGTTTAACTTACTAGATAGTGTAGTTGAAGAAATAAGTGAGGACTACGTTGTACAAGTAATTACAGATAACGCAGCCTCGTATGTAATGGTCGGTCGTCTTCTTATGGAGAAGAGGCGACGTTTATTTTAGACCCCCTGTGCGGCCCATTGTATTGATCTTATGTTAGAAGATATAGGTAGATTATTTATAAATGTAATTGCAAGGGCTAGAAGAATCACGGTCTTTATGTACAAACACGCCCTTCTTCTCAGTCGAATGAGAAAACACATTGGGGGTAACTTGCTACGTCCAACAGTCACCCGTTTCGCTACAGCCTTTCTAACACTACTAAGACTACATGCAAAGAAATCAGAACTTAGAAGCTTTGTAGTGTCGGCCGATTTTACGAGTGGGCCTTGGTCAAAGAAGGCTGACGGAAAACGGGTTCAACAAACCATTCTTTCTCAAAGTTTTTGGACTCAAGTGGTAAAGGCGCTAAAATCATCCGAGCCCTTAGTCTCTGTGTTGCGATTGGTGGACGGGCGATTGGTGGACGGGGATGAGAAGCCCGCAATGGGCTACATATATGATGCGATGGAGAGGGCGAAAAATAAGATCATGGACCATTTTAACTATAGAGACCGTGATTATAGACCAATTTTAGATATTATAGATAGAAGATGGGGCAACCAAATGTCATCCTCATTGTATTCGGCTGCTTACATCCTTAACCCAGCCTGTTTATTCGCTTCTGCTGATCCAGCAGAAGCACTAACTATGCATATGGTTGGATTTATTGATGTCTTGGAAAGAATGATTCCAGATAGAGGAGAACAGGACAAGATCTCAAGTTTGTTGGACTTCTACACAAAAAGTAAAGGGATATTCTCAAGGGATATCGTAATAAGACATCGGACAATGAAATTACCCAGTAAGTACTTCTATGAATGAATGTTAGTGTACATTATCAACTGTGTACTGAACTCTTACAAGTTATAAAAAGTTTTTTTACAAAGTCAAAGTGTCTCTCTAAGATATCTGATTCTAACATATACTTAAACTGTTTTTCTCAGCTGACTGGTGGGCTGGCTATGGAGTGGACCCGAACAGGAAGGATCCAGCTCTAAAGAAGCTGGCTATGAAGATTCTTGGACTCACGTGTTCTGTCAGTGGTTGCGAGCGCAATTGGAGCACGTTCGAGTCGGTAAGTAAAAGTTTAGACTGTTTAGTAATTGTTTTGTTTTTTTGTAAACTTTAATTTTTTAGTGGCCTAAGCTAAATTAATTACCTAAATAGTTAATGCCAAATGCGCTTTCTTTCTTGCAGATTCATTCCAAAAAAAGGAATCGCCTTGAGCAAAAAAAGCTCAACAACTTGGTTTTCGTTCAATACAATCAAAAATTGCGAGAACGATTCCAAAGTAGGAAAGAAAAGCCCGGCTTCTTTGACCCTATTTGCTTAGATGAGTTGGATGCAGATAACGAGTGGCTCGTAAAGACGGAGGACCCGATATTTACTGGAGAGGATCTGACATGGGCACAAGTTGAAGATGCCGCATATGGATCGACACCTGGTGAAGGTAGTAGTACCACTCGAAGGCGAAGGACGGGGGAAAGCCGGGGGGCGAGTAGTAGCCGTCAACCCGTTGATGAGATTGAAGAGATTGAAGAAGGAGAAGGTGATAATGATGATCAAATTGAAGACCATCCACCATTGGATGTTGATGAAGTACTAGTACGTACAGATGACGAAGAAACGGAAGAAGAAGAAGTGTATGTGGAAGAAGGAGATGACTCGAATGATGATGATGATGGTGGTGGTGGTGGTGGTGGACCTGGTGGTGATGTGCCACAATGGATGCTAGATCAATGTATATCATGATTATTGATTAGATAAATCATAATTCATAAATAATAAATACATTTCTTAATTGTGTTTAATGGTCGTCTCATAAGTCTAAGTGTGTTGATGTTGTCGATTGTTTGTTGATAAGTTGATATTGAATCATTGATAACTTGATAGTTGATATATTATGTATTGTATTTGTATCATATTCATACTATAATCTATCATTGACATGTTGAATGTTGAATATGGATATTTGATATTTCATAAATCATATTTCATATTTCATATTTGTTAATTGTTATTGTTAAATGTAATTATGTAACTAGTAACTAGTAACTACTAACTAAAATGTTAATTGTTAATGTTAAGACTTAAGATCATTTAAGAAGTTAACTATATTGTAATTTGTAAATTACTAAATTGTAAATGTATGACGTATCTATCATGTATGGTTTTATTTTTTTTACTTAAATTAAATGTATTTCATGTCCCAATGACATATAATAATTTATTTTGATTTTTCTGATTTTTTTTAATTTTTTCTAATTTTTTTGATTATTTTTTTTAATTTTTTAAAAAAATGCGGAAAAAAATATATATATGCGACCGCATATGCATATGCGATTGTGCGATCGCATATGCGCACACGCATATGCAATCACACAGGATCGCATATGCAATCACACAGGATCGCATATGCAATCACACAGGATCACATATGCGATTTGACAACATTGGATGCAGGACATGAAATTAAATATGGAAAGGAAGAAAGCAAGCTTGTGATTATACCAATTTTAAACAGTCACAAAATTTCACATCCTACATACTATCAAATATTCAAAAAGGGGAATCTATGTGGGTCCAAGGCTACACAACTTAAGAGCTGAATCAAATAAAATTATAAAACAAATAAGCCCAAAGGAGTGTAAGAATCATCCATTCTTGCAAAGGATTGTTCCCAACTCAAGAGATTCACTAAGTTTTAATTTGTGGGAAAATCTAGGGTTTGAAAATTTGGGATAATTGGGATTTGGGACTCTTTAGGGTTAGGGATTTGGATTAAGGGGTTTTTTTAGTCAAAAGAGAAGGAAATAGAGGAAACAGAGAAGCTGGGATGAGCCACGCACGCTGGACAACAGAGGGGCCTGGACGCACGTGCGTGATAGGTCGTCCGCACATGTGTGGGGCGCACAAAGTTGGAAACTGACTTCTAGGCTGGGATCTGCCAGGGATGGGCTGCCTCCATACCAAGTTTCGCATCGATCCGTCGCAAGGCGCGTACGTAGTACTCCACCGAAGTTTCAGCCCCTCAGATGGGCCAGAATCTGAAAATATGCTTGTGTACTATTGTAGGAGAAAACTTAGATACGAAAATGGGTGAATCTGAAGGTGGAAGGGGTGTAGAGGGTGATAGATGTGGTGCGTAAGAAGGTGGAGATAATTTGGAGCGGATGTGGCTTTGCACCACGGTAGTTAGCCATTTGAGGAAGGGAGGGCTTCGCACCCAATTCGATACTTCAACCCAAAGAGAGAGATAGGAAGAAACGCAGGAATTTTTATTCATAAAATATCATTACCATACCTACATGGGATTGCTATATTTATAAGAAAACCCTAAACCCAAAAAAGACAGAATTACCCTTGCGCCATGTGCGCGCACTAATACCAAAGCTAAAGCAAATAAATACCAATCTAAGCAATCAAAGCCGTTCATGAAGTGTCTAATAACAAAAATAGTCAAAACTCAAAATCCTAGATCATCTAAAGTAGTGGGCCACGATCATGAGATCCGATGGTAGAATCTATGTGATGATCGGGTCCACTCCAATGCTCCATAACGCAGCTCTCTAATTATGAGGCCCTCCAAAGATGTCGTCGTCGATCCAAATTGAAAGTGAGGCCCGCCTCCTCCTCGAATACGTGCGTAGAGGGGACGCGTGCATGATGTTCCCTTCTGGGAGATCCACCCGGACCCATTTAAAAATGGGTCGGGTCCAACGGGTCTCATTTTCCCATATTACTTGTCAAGGTATGCAAGCATCTTTACCAGGTTTAAAAACAGGGTCTAGACGGGTCCGAGTTTGGATGGGTCCCTTGCAACATAGACCCAACCCGCCCATTTATTAAATGGGTACGGGTCAGGTCGGGTTGGGTCGGGCCTAATATAAAGCAAACCAGATCTAGAGTCCTAGACCCATTTAACAACTGGGTTTGTTCTTGGACCAAGACCCGTACCATTTAACAAACGGGTCGGGTCTAATGGGGTTGGGTCTGGGTACCCCATTGGGTCCGCTGACCCATTTACAGCCCTTAGTGCAACTAAGACTGAAGAAGACTCTGATAAGAGGGAGCATTTATAAAGATTGAAGGGCCTAAGAAGAGAATGAGAGGAACAACTATAAAAGGGCTTGGGCTGAGGTGATGAAAAGGGATGTGAAGGTTTGTTCACTGTCAAGAATAGGATCTTCAATATGATTAACTTGAAAAACATGATTAGTAAATCTGAACCCAAATAGCTGGGACCAGGCAATGATGACGAGATCTAGATTTTTTCAAAAAAAAAAAAAAAAAAAAACTGTATCAAAACCATACAAGTAATATAGACATTATACTGGAATAAATTTTATTTTCCCGACTGTGGTGTTAATGTGACCGACACATGTCAAACACAGCAAAGCCTTTTGGAAGTGTTGTTTACTCGTAACATAGCTTAGCAGGGATGTTTTAAAACATCACGACGATATTATCAATTGTGAAGAAATCTCACAAGATTTTCCTGGAAGAAGGGAGCAACATAGAGAGGATCAACAACATAATTAGAAACCATGATCAGGAAGACATAATGAAAAGCTGGTGAAACAAGTTCCATCCCTCCCTATCAACAATATCAATAGAAACCACGTCCCTACCTCAATTAACCAAAGATTAGGTAAAATATAAGCGTTGCGAACAATCTAAGAGCTCTTCCTTACCCAAAGAGTACAAGAGCCCTCCCTGTATTAACCACAGAGTAGAAATATCTAACATAAGAGTAGAAGAAATGTAATGTTAGAAACTATCTAACAGAAAATACATTCCAATACAGAAGTGAAGGGCCAACGAAAGCCCCTTCAATCACCATCTAACATAGTTCAACAGGTGTTGCCCTGCTTCCTATGGAAACTCTAGAAAGAATTCTAAGTGCAAAAGAAGTTCTCTCAAACTTCCATCCCACTCTCTTCTATGGGAACCAATAAAGATACCAACAGCCAAAGTTTTGCACTACAAAAGGCCTGCAGAATTTTCTTATGAAGCCTAAATATACCCAAATATGAACTGACATCAAGAAAAGTATATTTTAGGACTTGTGACAATTAGAATGGCATGTATATTTTAAAATGCCTAGTTTAAGTCCACGTTTAAATTCTGCAGTGCTGAAAAAAACAAGAACTAAAAAGCCAGCCATGAGACCATTTAACTGTCTTGCAAGAAACAGGAAGGGGGAAAAAAGCAGCAGCAGCAGCAGCTAGGATGATGCCTTCAGCATGCTAGTGCTGCTGCCTATTGTTTTGTTAGGTTACTTATAGCTTTTGTTATAGGAAATGAGGTGTGCTAGGTGGCATCTGAAACAGTTAGAAAGAAGACAGATCAGAAACATTACCACCTTCAGCAGAGAGAGCTAAGCGATCTCGTAAGATAGTAAGTTCATGAGAAGATTCCTCTGATCCCAGAAGCTTCAAATACTCCATTGCAGTTGTTAGAAGCCCTTGGCTAGCTAACAGTTCAGCATAGTTCCCTACAAGCCTGGATAAGGATGCACTAAGTCGCTTCTGTCCAGATGCTAAAGCAAGGATAATTGTCTTTTCCATTAAATCCTGCACAAATAGATAAGCACTGTCAATATGCTAGTTAGATAACATAAGGTATATTTCCATGAAAGCCTAACCATAAAATATCACCTGTAGAAGATCAATATAGCTTCTCCCCTCATGCTCAGAGTTCAGACTCCGTGACCAAATTTCTACTGTTTTTTCAATATTTCCAGCACAGATATAGCAGAGAGTCGCAGCTAGTGTATTACCAGCAACCATTAATCTCATGGCCAGAGTGTCACACAGAACAGTCCATTCCTCCTTTTGTGCAAACTGTTTAGCAATAATAACCAAAAAATGAAAAGAAGAAAGGAAAAAATCACTAAGATCATAAAGTGGTACAGAAGTTAACCTGCAGCAAGATCATATTCCACCATATGATGATTATAAAAATGATACTAATGGATATCACCTAATATAACAAAGAAGACTAAAGGAAAGCATGCGATTAACAATCTCAAAGTTAGATACATGTATTTTTTTTCTTTTTTACAGAGGAGTGTGTTCGTGCACAGGTGGGATGGGGTGATATAACAGCATGGATGACTATGTGGGTTCCCACCAAAACTTTACTCATTTAATATGAGTAAAACACTTCTGTGGATTGAATTCCCTCTATGTCGACTTTTCTCTCATATAGAGAAAAGAGGAAATGCAATTTCTTTGACCATGTTGAAGATCAAATCACTAAAGCTTGTATTTGAGTGTGGATCAAGAGACCACAACGTTGATCAAAGGCATTTTTTAAATCTAAATTTGGAGCTTGGAGGTAAGGTTATTTTTTCAAGCTAAGATCTACATTCTCTGCAGGTAATACCATGGAAAATAAACATCAAAGATTTGTGAAAATGGCACTTGATGGACAGAACTTTAATGTAAATAGAATATTTAGCCATTATTAGCTTTAGCTTATTGTGTTTTTTCTCTTTCCTCTTTTGCAGTCACGAAAACATGATAGATCTATGGATTTTGCACTTGATCCATGCAGCTAAGATGTAGATTAAAAGTTTCTATCCCACTATTATCATTTAATTATTTGTTTTTACTAGCATTTTCACATTCAAAATCGGATGGGCCATTTAACACAACTATTCTCAGCGAATAGAATTTTGCTCTAAAGAGGTTCCGTAGGGATCAAGATGAATGGACAATGCCTAAATTTAATTGTTGAATCAGCTGATTCAATAGCATTAGCCATTCACATTAGGCAGTAGTTGGGCTCAGATTTGGATTGTAATTGCAGCTGATATTTTTTATGCCAGACAGCTTGATCACCCAGTGGGAAACCAAAAAGTGGTCCCGATTCCGGTCAAGCAACAATTGGGCATCAAATTGTAAATCATGCTCAAATCAAACATGTGGACATAATTGGGCCATATCCCTTTGGGCCATGGGCCATTCTCTTTACTTTGGCCTGACTTGGGCCGTGGGCTTCGTATTTCCATTTTATTAGTTCTCTTTTATTTTGTTCCTTTTTACCCTCTATAAAGGGAGGACCTCTTGACAAACCAATCACCCTCCTGCACCCCGTACTTACTAGCTATTGACCTCCCTCCACAGCCTTCTCAATTCCGTACCAAATATCTAGATCCACTTTCCAAGAAGGGCAATATTCGTTTTGGCCAAGTTCCTAAGACCTACAACCCCCCGCTTCCAACAGCCTGCAAACCATGTCCCATTTGAGAAGACGGAACTTCCTATTTTCTGCTGCCCCTTTCCAAAAAAGAATCCCTTCTCAACTTATCGAACATGTCCAACACAGCCTTGGGACACTTAAATAAGGACATGAAATAGAGCAGCATATTAGCGAAAGTCGTCTTAATAAGGGAGATACATCTGCCAAATGAAACGTATCGACTTTTCCAAGCTGTTAATTTTCTTTCAATCACTCTGTCCCACGGGTGTTTGGCCGGCTTCCCAATGCATAAATGGAGCCCTAGATACATTGCAGGAAAAGACTCCACTTTGCACCCGAAGATGGACATTTGCCCGCTTAAATCGTCCCCATTGACATGGATACCCAACATTTCCGATTTGGAGGCGTTGATTTTCAAGCCCGACACCGCCTCAGAACATACGGTAATTTTCCGAAGATTGTCAACCGACGTCAGATCCGCCCCACAGAAGAGTAACGTATCATCTGCATACTGCAAGTGGCTAATAAGGGGGCCACTGGCTGAAGGTTTGAATCCTGTGAAGAAACCATTTTCCACACCTTTCGAAGCATCATGCTCAGGGCTTCTCTGACAACTACAATCTGATATGGGGATAAAGGGTCTCCTTGTCGAAGACCCCAGGAAGCCCGAAAAAAAAAAAAAAAAAAAACTTTTTGGGGATCCATTTACAAGAATGGAAAAAGAAGCTACATGCACACAAGCTCTCATCCACTTCATTTCTCACCGCAACCCGATCTAAGCAACATGTACTTAAGAAACCTCTAATCTTGATATCCAACTTGCACACAATCCCACTTCTCTTCTACCTAAATCTGGCATCCATGCATTCATTAGCAAAGCAGTGTCCAAGATTTGTCTGTTTGCAATAAATGCTCCTTGATTTTTCAAAATTATCTTAGGTAAGACTTTCCTGAATCTTGTAACAGGAATCTTTATAGGATCTTGTATGGGCCTCCTAGCAGGCTTACAGGTCAGAAATCTTTGAGTTTATCTGCACCTACAATTTTGGGGATCAAGGCAATGAAAGAAGCCCCAAGCTTGGGAGAAAGGCGACCATGCTCAAAAAATTCAAAGATGAAGTCCACCATGTCCTTTTTCACCACATGCTAGAACCAATGAAAAAATAAGATAGGGAATCCATCCAGCCTCGGCGCCTTATCCCCACACAGAGTTGACCACCGCTTTGATCTCTTCTTTCGAAATCGACGCTTCTAGGGAGGAGACATCCGAAGCAGGAAGCGAATTGAACTCTAAATTATCCAAATCAGGCCCCACTGTTCCCTTGACTGGAGATCCTCATAAAACTGTACAATGCGATCACAAATTTTATCTGTCTGATATCCTAGCACCATCCACAAGAAGAAAATTTCTATTAGACCGGGCTCGAGCAGTTGCAATACTATGAAAATATGAATTGTTTTTATCACCTTCTTTAAGCCACACTGCTCTTGACCTCTGACACCATTTAATCTCTTCTATGGAGCGGGCAACCATGGATAAAGAAAGAGTATCCCTTTTACCTCTATCTTTAGAAGACAAACTGCCATTCTCTTCTAACATATTTAGACTATTAATTTCTTCCTCTAATCTGTCGAACTCTGCTTGACGAGCCCCGAGAACTTCTTTCCTCCAAGTAATAAACTTGGATTTTAACATTTTCATTTTCTTGTGAAGCCTAAAACCAGCAAATCGTTCAACCGGAAACAACCCCCACCATTCTACGACAAGGCGGGAATAAACTTCTATTTCCAGCCAATAAGCTTGAAATTTGAACTCGGACCCCGGTTCTCCAAAACGATGGGACGATGATCTAAGACGAACCTAGGGAGACCACGCTATCTGACAGAGGGAATTTCTCAAGCCACTAAGCAGAAGCTAAAAATCTGTCCAACCGCGTGAGGATCGCATTAATCTACCCATTAGACCAAGTGTGACTCACCCCTTCCAATGGAAGATCGACCAAATCGTGCATGGCCACCCAGTCCCCAAAACTCCTCATGTTATTACTTATCCGACCAACCGTAGATTTCTTTGACAGAACCTAATAATGACGCTAAAATCCCCCCAATACACCACGAAAAAGCCCACCTCTGTTTAACTTGATCCAGCTCAGTCCAAAACTGATCCCGAGGATTGTGACGGCAAGGGTCATAAACAACCGAAAAAAACCCACTGAAAACCAGAAGAAATGTCGAGAAGCAGAATAGAAAGAGAGAGATCTAGAAACATGATAGATCATCTTCCATTTGTTTGATTTCCACACAACCATAATCCCCCCAGCAGTCCCAATAGCATCCGCTAACACCCAAGCTTTCCCCAAACAGAATCTACCATACCTCTTTCAATCGCCTGCAACTTCATTTCTTGAATAGTAATAATATCAGCCTTCACCTTCCTACACCTTCTCCTTATCTGAGCCCTTTTAAACTTGCACCCCAGCCCACACACGTTCCAGGAGAGAATAATCATTGGAGACTGACTTTGCCCATTCTTGCCATCTTCCCACCACTGGCATTATTTGTAGATTCATAATTTATAGAACATTCGAGGCTGAGAAGCTCTCTCTCCAGCCCTTAGGAGATTTCCTCAGCTTTCACTGATGGGCCTCCCACTGCCACATGCTCCGTCTGGACTTGACGTACTGAAGAAAATCAAACGCATCTTCATCCCTAGCTCCAGCTAACATGCCCACGAGATCTCCCACCCATCGAAACTATTCTTTTCAGATTTGAACCAAAAAGGATTGTTGATCGATAGTCACAGCTTTGTTTAAAGTCGTTGCCTTCTATCCAATTCTGGAATTGAATCCATCCTTTAGTTTATCAGTGCACAAAGGTGTGACAACAACTAAGGCTTCTTCCATCAAATCATCCTTGGAGAGAAATCTATCAAGCGCCAACCCACCTAACACCGAAATGAAAGTCGTCAGAGAAGCCTCGAAGAGAAACCTCCCTTGCTCTACAGTTAACACTCCTGCATCTTGGCACGCAACAACTCCAAGGGTGTTAGGACCACCTGGGGGCTCATCAAGGTTCTAGAAGTCAACTCCCTAGAGATGAAAGTAGCGCCGACCCCATACTCGTCTATTACTTCGCGATAGGCCCTCTCGGGGATCTTTTTTCTGGAGGCTGTGTTCAGAGAATGAAACAAGCTGGGGATAGGTCCCTGTGCATGTATATAAAGGAAGAACTCGTGTATCAGTAGAGAATAACTTCTCATGTGCTGGGAGTTGTAGCATAAGGTCACACATGGGATTTGCAAACACAAGTGACTTATTGTTATCACACCCATCTTGCCACTTTGGTTCAATCATTTGCACTCCTATGTTGCACTGCCTCGTGTCACCTATCGAACCATCCTCGTTGTTGATAGAGAAATCATCATCGCTGGAATCATAGCACGATACATCATCACCATTCGTTGTGAGCGAATCTTCAACGATGTTAACATCTTGCATAGCACCCGCACCTTCTGCCCTGTGGTCCACCAAAATAACTGTGGGGATCAGTCACTACAAGCCAGGTGATCTTTGACGCGTGGATTGGAAATCATCAAAAAAAGGAACAACCATCTCTTTGATTTGACACATGTCTCGATCCTATCTCTGGTCATAGACAACTGTTTGAAAAGTCATCAAGTCTGGAGTCAAAGCAAGCAACATGTTGACTCCACTGCTATTTAGTAGGCTCAGCTAGGCTAAGAGCCTTTCAGAGATCCGTAGCACAGAGAAAAAAAAACGAGTGAATTTGACTCGCTCGTACTCCACCTAACCCCTCTCCGTCACTACACGCGTGACACGTCTCCCCTCTGCGATCAATGCTCCACAGGAGATTCCACACGGTATACCATCTTCTTCTAGTCTTTGGATCCGATCACCTCCAACCACTACCTTCTCCTCACGGTTCCAAATGTTGCCCCACCTGAACAGACACACCCTTGGCTCCTCCTGCACCCGTAGATTTAGTTGCTCGTCCCTAACTGCCACTGCGATGGAAGATGGAAACCCCCCGACTCTCCTCCTTCTCACCTTGATCTTGGCAACACCCAACTCCTAGCCGTTTTCTGTTTCCGGATCAACCATAAAAACCTCCCCTAAACAAAATCCAATAGCCATGAAGAAATCGTTAAACCAGAACTCAAGAGGTATCCCCCAAATTAGAAACCAACAGTCGTCCGTGCCGAAAGTTGAGCAATCCTCCCACCTACGGAGCCATCTGATCAGTGCATCTTCACATCTCGCAGAAGCCTTAACGATCTTTTCCAAGTTAACCTTATATGGCTTATCCCAATTAGGAAAGTCGAGAAATCTTATGAGATGACTACTTTACCTATTAGGAAGCCTCCAATGGGTTGTTGCTAGATATATGCCCTTAAATACCACCTGATGGTAGTATAACCAAATATAAAGCTCGTTTGGTTGCAAAAGCCTTTACACAAACATATGGTGAAGATTACACCTGAGACTTGTGCTCATGTGGCTAAGATCCATTTGTGTTATTATTTCTCTTGTTGCCAATCTAAATGGGCCATTACACTAGTTTTACATTAAGAATGCCTTCTTACATGGTGATTTAAATAAGGATATTTATAATCTCCCTCTTGGTTCTGCTCGAAAGGGTAAGGAGAAGAAGGTTTGTTGTCGTAAAAAGGTGATATGTGGTTTGAAGTAGGCCCCTCGCACCAAGTTTGAGAAATTTAGTGAGGCCTTGATTAGTATTGGATTTACTTGTACTCAGTCAGACAATTCAGTGTCTGTTAAGCGGTGTGTCCAAGACATTATCATTGTCAATGTGTATGATATTATTGTTACAAATGATGATGTTGGTGGGATCTCTGAATTGAAGATCTATCTAACAAGGGTTTTTACATCAAAGATTTGGGTCTGTTAAAATATTTTCTTGTCACTAAAGTCTATTGTTTGACAAAGGGTATTAATTTATCTTAGCGAAAATATACTCTTGATCTTTTGACTACTAGTAATCGGTGTCAAACATCTTGATTTCTTCTTAGAGCTTAATAAGAAGCTTCAGGCTGATAATGGGTAACTTCTTCATGTTTGTTGCATGTACCAACGCTTGGTTGGTCGGTTGATATATTTGAATATTACTTGTCATGACCTATCTCATGCAATCAGTCTAGTGAGTCAATTTATGTATGCTCCTCACTCCAGTCACCTTAAAGCTTTTTGTCGTATTCTTTGCTACATCGTCTTCTCCAGGTCGTGGCATCCCAATTAGTTGTAATAATAATCTAAATATTGAAGGTTATTCCAAAGCAAACTAGGCAAGTTCTCCTGATGATCGTCGTTCTACGACAGGATATTGTACCTTTTTTGGAGGAAATCTTGTTACGTGGAAGACCAAGAAGCAAACCGTCAGAGGGTGAGTATCGCGCTATGGCGAATGGTGCATGTGAAATCTTGTGGCTGAAAAGTTTTGTCGCTAAGTTAGAATTTCCAAGGAATACTCTTATGCCCATGTTGTGACAATCAGGCTGCCATTCATATCGCTTCCAATCCCATTTTCATGAGCGAATAAAACATATTAAAGCCGATTGTCATTGTATTCGTGAGATGGTTGCTGGTGGCGAAATTTCTACTCCCTTTGTCCCTTCTACTGAACAATTTACTAATATCTTCACTAAGGCTCTTTCAGTTGAAGTGTGACGACGTATTCAAGGCAAGCTAGGCATGATTGATATCCATGCCTCAACTTGAGGAGTGTTGACATAATTGGGCCATATCCCTCTAGGCCATGGGCCATTCCCTTTACTTTAGGCCTGACTATGGATTGACTAGGGCATGGGCCTCTTACTTTACTTTTATTAGTTCTCTTTTATTTTGTTCCTTTTTTACTCATCTCTAAAGGGTAGTTTATGTAATATTGCCATTCACTAATATATAAAGAGAGAGAGTTAGACATTCAACTCCCTCTCTAAGTTTCCCTTCTTACCAAGTTCTTTATTTCCTTTGACAAAGCTCATCCAAGGGCCCTAATCAAAGATCTGACAAATTCAACCATCCAAATCTACAATCTAGACCATCCGACCATCTGGATTAGCCTGCGTGACTATCTGGATCAAATTAAGGGGATGACAGATCACGACCCAAATCAATGTTAAGATTGAACGGTTTGCTCCAAAGTCTATATGATTAATTACTTAATTAGTTTTATTGAGTTAGAGTATGTTATGACATGTCGAACAAGTTTCCCTCTCGTATTTTCATCATATTTTACAGGCCACTTTTGGTGTATCAAACAATGTCTAAATGATATGAACTTGGACATGTTTGAAAGCCTATTAAGGTGGATTTGAAATGATCCTGGGATCATGAAATTCCAATATATCCTCTAACTAGGAAGTGACCATAACCCAATGCCTTAGCATCAAGAGGGAAACGATGGTCTAGTAAAAGTGGGAGTTTAGTCCATCGAGGAGGTTCACGGTAAGGTCATTATTTCGTTTTCTTAGTTAAGGGGTTTGAAGCAAGATTTTAAATGTCGTTTCCATGCAAAATTTCACACCTTTGTGAATGGGATATTTCTCAGGAAATACAGGGCAATTTTTTAATATGCCTTAAAGTTTCAAAGTTTGAGGGAAACTTTAGGAAAATGGTGGAATTTTTCATTGAAACTTCAAGAGATGTTAGACGACTACACGATACACACTTAGGACTCAAAACATTACAAAAGAACTATGCATAATTATTTTTCCATTGTTTAGGAGACAAAAACTATGCATTGTAGGTCATAAGTGATGCAATTATATCCAAAATGAGTTTATATCATTTAAATGGCATAAAATATGAGCAATAAAACACAAACAATACAACCAACAGCTAAAAAGAACAAAAAATATTTGGTTGTCCCAACTAAAAATGAAGTAACGAGGCTGCTCAAAGTTATCACCTCTATCCCTATTGGGGCAGCCATAATATTGATACTCCACTTAACCATAGTATAGTGTCCAACTCATGAGGTGATGGCAAGCCATGTATTCTTGAATATGTCAACGGTACTCATCCTAAGCAATGTGCACCAATATGCCCATCGCTAGATATAGCAGTCACTGTAACCATCATAGTCAAGGTATTTTGTATCGGTAACAGTGGTCGTAACGGTCACCACCACTATCGATACAGGTATCAGCCATAACGGCCGATACGGTGGCGTAACAACCATTACAACCCCCGTAACTGTTGAAAATTTTCTTTTGCCTGAAAAATTCTGAAAAAATATCTAAAAAATCCAGAATAATATAAATATTCTAAATATGTATTCATTTTTTGTTTTGAACATGTTCACGATAGTGTAACGATCCACTCTTTAGTGAGAGTGTTGTACTGAGCTATCTAGTGAATTTGCAAACATGATTATATGTCTCTAATGTTTCCACATCACAATCAAGCACTAAAACTAGAAATCAGGCAAAAAAAAAAGGCATGAATACTACTTTTTCAATTTTTTCTTTTTTTAAATGCCCCTTAGAGCTTCGCCCAAATCACTTCAATTTACGGTTTTAAACTTAAAAACTATAATAAGAGTGGTTGAAATATGTTGTAAAATGATCTAGGAGATTTCTTGGAATCAGAAAAGTGAAAAAAAAAAATGATGAGATAAATGAATTTAAATAGAAAAAATAAATAAATACATAAGTGGTCATTTTTTACCATTACAGGGGTAATAGTCGTTATGCCCCGTAACGGCCAATACGGTTCCAAAAAACTAACTGCCCCGTTTCACCCTGTATCGTGTAACGGTCATGGCCATTACCTATACATATCAGCCTTTACGGGCGTATCATAACGGATACGGAACACCTTGATCATAGTTGCTCCTATGCCATCACTAGTGTGGATGCATTGTGGTGCGATTAGACACCTCCATACCCATATCTATGTCAATATCCATACCCATATGGCCATATCCCAATGGCACTAGTGTGGATGCGCGTGGTGTGGTTGAACACCTCCATTCCCATATCCATATCCTAGTTACATCTTTCATAGCCATACACTTGCCCATATCTGTAGGCTAACTCATGACCATGACAATCGCCAAATGACTGTGTCACGGCTACTAAAGGTTTCTCATCCTATAGCCATACAAGCCATATCCAGAAGGCGAAATGGAATTAGAGTTCTCCTGCCCACCACTAACATCTATGGCCGAAGGCTCCATGTAATTAGTGTTGTCAAAATCCTACAATTTACAATTTATGATATACGATTTGAGTTGAATCTTAAGCAAAACGATTTGAATCCCACCTCGAATCCCTTTTCATTTGAATCCTACGATTCTATGATTTGAATCCTATGATTTACAATTCAAATCCTGATTTATGATTCAAATTATACTTGTTTCTCTTCTATTTTAAGCTTTACTTCCCTTTCATTTTATTTTTTAAATTTGGTGGGAGGCTCTTTTAGAATTGTTTAGAAAAGGTAAGTTATTTTATTTGTTATTTATAAGAGATTAAATGATATATATTCTCTTCAACATTAAATCATAGAACTCTTTTTATGATTTCTTACTTCGTAATTGGTTGAAACACCAAATTGATGTAAGAGTTATCTCAAATGTTTTTATGGGATGGTTACCATCATGTTGAGTTAAATGAATTGTGGAATTTTAGAAGTCAAATATCTTCTTCTTTTTTGGTCTACAGTATCAAATGTCGCTTTTCCAACATGATTCTACATACAAAAAAGGTAACAAGAACATAAATTATTGATGGATCCTTGTACGTTTTTTAAAGGAAATTTCTTTAAAGACAAAAACATAAAGGGAAGATTAGAATCCTATAACACTATCATAACATAATATTGCTTAGTGCATATTGATGGTAAAAGGATGATTATTGAGTTTTTAAAAATCTGATTTATTTATTTATTTTTCATATTTTTTCAATTTTTTTACAAAAATTTAAAAATCTTACGATTTATGATACAGTTTGCAATTCGATATGATTCAATCCCTATTACGATTTGCGATACAATAATGATTTTGATAAGATTGCATGTAATAGCCTTTACCTTTGGTGTTTCGTTTCGAAACCTCCCTCAAACTCAAATTCTCCATGAAATCTGTGTTTTGATGTAATAGAACTCAAGTGGAGTTTTTAAAAGTTAAAACAGAGCTGTGAAGGAACTACCCAAGAAAGATTGTGCAAAAACAACTTTTACTTTTATTTTTTTATTATTATTATTTTACGGAAGTTGCTTCAGAACTTGTGAGTGTTTGAATCGAAACAATCAATCTTATAACTAAACACAAGCAGATATATCGCTATAGTCTCGATTTCAAGAGAGAGAGACATGGATGGATGAGTTAGTGAAAGGACAGCCACCCATCGGATGGTCAATCAGCTTGGGAAGATCAACCACATCGGAAAAATCACGCATTTCTGGAGAAATTCTGCTACCACCTTTTTCATAAGAAAATCAGTGTCATTGCAATGCATTGCTTCTGGGTAACACCCTTGGCACTTTGAAACCCAACTGAGTTTATTAATTGTGGCACGTTGCTTCCAGAAAATGCACTAGCACACCCTTGCTCAATTGTCACCACAATCGGGTTTACAATTTGTGCCACATAGCTTCTAGGGAACACTCTATCTTGAACAATAAACTTTACAAAAGTTTGACAACCAGCTGCCTACTCTCCTCATTTTGTTGGGCTGAGAACTGGCAGGTGCAAATACACAACTAAATAAGGTTTGAAAGATCTTGACATCTTTTCACATATTTTATGCTATTTTTGTATCCTCATAGTTTTTACTCCAATGAAAAAACAAAACCCATGAATTGGGTACCGAATCCAATTTCAGTATAGAAGGTATTGATTTTCTTGAAGTTACTTTGTTTATTTCTTTACTACTAGCTCTTTTTGTTCCTTTTTCTTCTCTAACCTTGGGAAGTACAATATTAATCTGCATCCCTAGATCTATACTTTTTTCAAGTTTCATTGTTATTTTTTTACTACATGATTTTTTTTTCATTTCTTTTCTTTAATCATGGAAAGTAAAATCAGAATCCTAATCCATGAATCTTCGATGTAGTTTATCACTAACTTGCCCTTTGAGCATATGGTATAGTGTGTTTCTTACAGCTTGATATTCTTCTTGTTTGTTTTGCATTAAATGCATAGCCCATTTCACCAAAAGTTAATATAAAGATCCAGAATGCTTCCCACCAGCAATGTAGCAATACCATGTTTGAGGGAAACAAGCATAAGGTTTAGTGCAGTTAATTGGCATAGGAACATAAACAGGGTGATGGCCCAATATGAATAATGTCTAGCTGACCCAGGAGACGTGGATAGGGGGATTACAATCTAGGTATTACAGTTCCATATGCTCCAAGAATAGTTCTAACGAGCACAGAAAGCACTAGCATAACTCACACAGTACTGCACTACCACATCAGTCATCATCATCATCACAGATCCAGCTATTGGGGTGGGTTAGCTTTACGAATCTTGTTTTTTCCAAAAATTCCTATGGAAGTCCCTATCTTTTTATCTTTCAATATTTTATGGGATTGAAGAACTTACCGTGCAGAGAAGGGCAAGTGTTTCCTTCCAAGAGTTCAGAGGCCTGGTATTAACAAGGTTCATGAGATCATTGTTCACCATTGCAGAGACAATCTGAACATGGATAAAAAGTACAGGGTGAGAGGCAATCTATATATCAGTGTACAACCACAACCGTATTACATTTCTGAATATAAAGATACATTTTGCAAATTCTAAGGTTCTGTAAGAAGTCCAGATTGCTTTGCCCTTCAATGAAACAGAAGCACTCCAATGAAGATAAAAGCAGAAAAAAACTAATACTAACCTTCAAGTAAGATGAAGGACTTCTCTTAAGATACTGATCACGAGTGCTCTCCCACAAGGTAGCACCCCCCACATGAGCTATAACTAAAGCATCGGCCATTCTATTTGCGGAGATGCACTGTGAAACTGCTCCCTTGTAGTCTCCAACAACTAAAGCACATTGAATTCCCTCATCAAATGAGTCAGAGCTTTCTGCCAGTTCTTCCAGTTCCGCTTCTTGTTCTCCATTGGGTATAACATCACCACCAACTTTAAAGTCATCACCAGAAAGTGAAAAAGGTGGATCTGCTTTAGGGGTCTCTAGGTTGTTAAAGAAATCTTCCCCATTATCAGTAGTGAATAAACTGACTTCTCCACTATCCATCAACGCTGCTTTGTTTGTGATCCTCTCATCAAGACTTAGAGTGTTAGTTATTTCCTGGACAAGTTCATCTTGTAAGTTCTCATCTCCTTCAGTGGGAACACTGAAACCCAGGTGGGCGAGTAGCTTCGTCCTAGCTGTCCCATCATCATCAAGCATAACCTTCAAGAAACCCCATGTTTCTCTGTCATCTTCTGTTCTGCTCAACACAACAAAAAAGTGTTAACTGCAAATATAAGGAGTCACTGTTACTTGGAATGTAATAGTGATTAACTTTTGAGGTGTATCTATTGTGTTGTTAACGTACTTGGACTCCTGAGATTTTGTATCACATAAAATCCTTAATGAAGACTTTTCCCCATTTTGTACTGCAGCTTCAAATTCAGTGGAACGGCTCACTAAACCAAGTTCAGTGACTATATTATGCACATAAACCTGAGAAAGGAGAGGGACCAGGGAACCATAGAGCGACATAAGAAGTGACCACAAGGCTATCTACGCCATATGACCCAAAGCAGCTCAAGAATGCTATATAAAACCCCAAAGCAGCTCACAAACCTCAAGGCTTACCTCAGAATTTCCAGAGGGAGCACCAGCAGTTGATAAGCTAGGGCGAAATGAAACCAGCTTTCCTCCAAAACCAAAAGATGCCCCCACTGGACGTTTCAACCACTTTGGGGCCCTCAAATTCACTGCAGAAATAAAACAGAGGAAAGGTAAAAAGAAATATTGAAAGACAAGATTAGGAGAAGAATTATCAACTATCAGAAAAGGTGATGAAGTCCAAAAGGGAAAAGGGAAAAAGGTGAACACTCCAGAAAATTAACTGAATTAGATGCATTGTAGGTGCTCATAGACAAATGGTTCTTCTTCGTGTAAAAGAAGGAATTCAGATAAAGTTTACATGCTCCATAATAGTAAAGACGGTGCTCAATCACTTCCCTCACACTATTATAATATTTGTGAGAATAATCGGTATACTGAACCAATCCAAAAATGCCAATTACAAATGAGATCAACATATATTATCATCAACCGCAATGTACAAAAAAGTGACCAGCGAAGATGGATTAACAACACTTAAATAGTATAAGTTGGAATATACAGTCAGAGCATGAGGATAAGAGAATAAACAGAACATTCATAATCATCATCACCATAGCTTTGTCCCAGAAATTTGAGGTCAGCTTTATAATCTTGCCAATCATTCTTACAGCCCTGTCCTCAGTAATTGAACAAGCCCACAGATCCACCAATAAATAAATAAAAATGGTTGACATGACAAAATTAACTTCAAACTCATAGATATGCTACTAAATTAGATTGAAACTGCAAAAAATGAGATGGCAAATTAAACTTGAAAACAAGGAATTTCGTAAATTCATAGTGGGAGTCTGGGAGATGATGTAGAGATGACTATCAAAGGCTTGCAAATCTCATGTCAAAGGACAGTGTATTATAGTTTCCAACCAAACAAGACGAGCATTCAAGCAATAGTGCTTTCCAATCCTCCAGTCAGTTCTCATACAACATCATCATTACCACTACAACTGCCATATCATTATTGCCATAGATCGGGCCATCGATAGGCCGGGCTTGAGCTTGGGCCAGGCCAAAGTCTGTCCAATAATGGCCTGTAAAGTAAAAACCTAGTCCCAGGGTCCGGACATACCATGACAAACAGGGCCAAGCCCAACCTGTGAAGATTATGTACAACCTGAGCCCGAGTCTGGCCTGGGCCCAAGCCTGGCCACCCACTTTTGCGCAAATCCGGCATGTCCATTAAGCGTATCCCATCATGCATGATGTATGCCAAACATGCCCTGGACAGGCTGAGCTGACGGTCTTGAACAAAACCCGAGCCTAGCCCAGTTATTAAACGGACTTAAATGTTAGGCGCTCGGGCCTAGTAGTCCAGCCCAAGCCAGGCCCAAAGCAGGGAAAGCCTGAAAGCCCGACAGATCAGCCCAGCCCATTGACAGTGCTAGTCATAGATTGATCCTGCTTTTTGGGTTCACACAATATCATATATAAAATGACAACTAAGTTTGCAAGATGTCTCCATGATGCAATGAATGAATAACATATGACTCAAATTTCTTGTTGATAGAGACCAATTCCTTTTCATAACAATGAGAACATTTTCTTCTTGCTGATATGTTGATCTCATTAACTTTCTTCTTGCTGATTCGTTGACATGGTGTGATGCGTCCATGTAAGGAACAGGTTTTGAACCTGGAGAATTCTAACATGCTGTGAGGCAGTTTCTGGGCTGAAGATGAATTGGTTCAAAAACGAGATATGGGGGTCAGGCTGGATGATGATAATATGGCAGATTTGCTACAATCCTGGGTTGTAAGGCGGCTTCTCTTCTGTCGATGTAGTAGTCCGGTTATGCATGAGGAAAATAAAATAAAATAAAAACCTCAGGGAAATGGAAATGGAGAGAATACTGATCTGAAAATATGTATTCTTTGGGGACTGAATTTAGTGCAGTGCTAGCAACACTGCCAGTTTATTTTATGTTGCTCTGTCAGTGCCCAATTAGCAAGCTGGAAAGAATTCGAAGGGATTCCTGTGGCAAGCAGCTGAAGAAACTCACATATATGATATATCATCTGGTGGAATGAAAAGAGGTTTATAAACCAATCAAGCAGGATCAAGTCCCCCTCAGTTTGGAGATTCGGTGAGGAAGAGAGAGGCCTATGGAGAAAGGTGGTATCGTCAAAGTATAGGGCTTTAGTGCTCCTAACTCCTCGCACTACAGGACTTCGGAGTTTGGAAAGCCATTCTAGGGAATCTCTTTTACACACGGCCTTACTTTTGATTTGCGCGACTGAAGGATGATAAGGTCCTGGGAGGATCAATGAGGCAGAGATCAGCTTTGCATCTGATGTTTAAATCTTCGGTAAGGATTAATTGCTTGTAACTGTGTCGAAGTCTTTCATCTTTATAACAGGATTGAAACCAACACAGTGCAGATCCCAACATTTTAAGAGAAACATCTCAATGACCATGGAGGTCAGTTTAGAAAAACTGTCGGGGCTCCTAATGTAAGTTGGATTCAACCAGTCTTGATTTGGGTGGTGGTTGGGTGCTGACAAGTTGACCCATCTGTGGAACAGGAAGAAAAGTATCGTTAATGGATGCAGCATATGCTCGAGGGACATCATGTCATCTTTTGCCAATTTGCGGAAACAGGTTTGCCTCAGCAACTAGTTTAAAGTGACAACTTCAAGCCAATCTTATGGAGGTGGATCATGGTTGGTTGGATCATCCTAATTTTTGGCACATCCTATTTTTATGGTGGGACAACCTTCCTGATTTTCGGCACATCCTATTTTTATGGTGGGACAACCTTGTTGTAGAGACGAGATGCCACACAAACACCATAGTGGCCCTCACATGCCAACTAGTTGGACATGCAACTAATTGTGTGTGACTCTCTCTCTCTCTCTCTCATGCCAACTAGTTGGACATGCAACTAATTCTCTCTCTCTCTCTCTCTCTCTCTCTCTCTCTCTCTCTCTCTCTCTCTCTCTCTCTCTCTTCTCTTCTCTATCTCTCTCTCTCTCTCTCTCTCTCCTCTCGTCTCTCTCCCTCTCTCTCTCTCGTCTCTCTCTCTTGTAGACATCCAAACAAACATATATATGGAGGCGGTATCTTGCAACGTAGACCACAAGAGACCTTATGTGCGGTCTTAAGTGATAGGCAGCTTAAGTGGGCCCCACCATGATGTTTATATAAAATCCACACCCACCACTAGGTGTGTCATTGATGTCAGGCCCAGGCCCAAAAATCGGCCCATTCCGTGATTCAAGTGGGCCATACCAAGGGAAACAGTTGGGAGAGGGACACCCACCCTTGATTTTTACATGGCCCACTAAGATGTTTGTAAGAAATCCACTCCAACCATTAGAAGCGTCATCCCATCTTAAGATCTAAGGCCAAAAAATTCAGATGAACTGTGATTTAGGTGGGCCACACCAAAGGAAACAGTTGGGAGAGAAAGGCCCACCCTTTTTTTCAGGACCACCGTGATGAGTATATGAAATCCACTCTAGCTATTGGATGCCATGCTAAAATTTAGGCATGGGGCATAAAAATCAAGCATACCCGTGATTCAGACCGGCCACACAAAAGGAAATAGTTTGGAGGGTAAGCAATGCATTGTATGCTTTCCAATTGTCCTGGTCCACCAGAAGCACAGATAGGGCTGATATTTGGGCCCCAAGCCTAACATGGGGTTATGCACCTGGTGGTCGAGGTGAATATCACATAGACATCATTGTGGGGGCCCCTTGAGCGTTGACCAATAACACCACACTAAAGGTCTCGTGCGTCTGATTCGCGAGAGATTGACACACACACACACATGGGAAAAGGTACTATGAGGTCGACCTCAAGGGAGATTCCCATCAGTGTTTCCAGTATCTTACGATATCACCGATATATTCCATGATATATCTGTTATCCTAGCTGGGTGATACGAAACCTAGCTTTAATATCCATTTTTCATGGTATTGTGCAATATATTGCACGATATCGCAATATACCGTGCATATCGCGATATCATGCAATATATCCACACTCCCCCTTTATAAATTATTAATGTATTGAGCGACATATCAATATTAAATATGATATTAAAAGGGATAAAAGGAAACCAGCGTTGTTTTATCTGAAAAATTCACAATAATCGATTTTTTCCCAAAAAAAAAAAAAAAGACTTCTTCCTAAGCAAGGATTGAAAAGTAGTGGAACTTCGGAAAAGGGAAGTGGAAACTCGAGAAATCCTCTCTGACCCGCAGGCTATGGATTTAAAATCTGAGGATGTCCCTATGTCCACATCAGATTGGAACAGAAGAATACAGCTAATCCAGAGTTATTCAGCAAGGATGCTTGAAGATGAGATCTCATGGAAACAGAAATCTCGATGCAAATGGATCAAAGAAGGAGATAAAAATACCAGATTTTTCCACAGTCTAGCTAGTGCGCGGGCTAGGGTGAACAGAATCAGCAGTATTGTAGTGAATGGTGTCTGAATAGAAGATAGGGATAAAATTTTAGAAGAGGCAGTTCGGTATTTCAGCAATCTTCTTCAGGGAGAAGCTTTGTCTATGCCAAATCTAGACCATCTTCATATAGACCGTATTTCAGAAGAGGAGTCCAAAGCGCTTGAGTCCCGTTTCTTGATAGAAGAAGTGAAAGGTGCGGTGGATTCCTAGGTGGTGATAAGGCCCCGGGGCCTGATGGCTTTCCGATAGCTTTCTTCCAAACTTATTGGAATATTCTCAAGGAAGATGTTATGGATTTCATGAATAAATTTTACGATCGTGGGCGGATCTCTAAGGATCTTGGGGCCTCCTTTATAGCTCTCATTCCAAAATTTACGGGAGTGGAATCCTTGAAAGAGTACAAACCAATCAGTCTTCTTGGTGGGCCTTATAAGATTTTGGCAAAAGTTCTGGCGTCCCAGTTGAGAGGGGTGATGGGAAAGATCATATCCGACAATCAAAGTGCTTTCATTTCAGGAAGACAAATTATTGACAGTGCCCTTATTGCGTTCAAATGTTTGGACTTAAGCCACAAGTCCGGCTCTTAAGGGTCTCCTATGTAAGTTTGATCTAGAGAAGGCGTATGATCATGTTGACTAGGGATTCTTGCAATATATGTTACATCGCATGGGATTTGGAACTAAATGGAAAAGGTAGATGAAGGAATGTGTGGGTTCAGCTTTTTTCTCGATCCTTCTAAATGGGTCCCCTAAAGGCTTTTTCAGTAGTTTAAGGGGTCTTCGCCAGGGCGATCCGCTATCTCCTTTTCTCTTTCTTATTGTTGGGGAGGCCCTATCCAGAATGTTGAGAAAATGTCAGGATGAAGGAATCATCAGTGGTCTTACAGTGAAAGGAATGGATTCTTCGATCTCCCATATTCAGTTTGCAGATGATACGCTTCTGTTTTGTGAAGCAGACCATGAAAAAGTGACCAACCTGCATACCACTATTATGTGTTTCAAGGCAGTCTCAGGCCTTAAAGTTAACTTGGACAAGTCAAAGATATTTGGAGTGAATATGGAGGATAGAGAGATACAAGTCTTCGTGAACTTCTTCGATTGTCCTATGGGAAGATTCCCTTCTACGTTTGTGGGGCTCCCGTTATGCATAGGCAAGCCTCCAACATCCTTATGGGACAAGATTATTAGTAGGTTCGAAAAGTATCTAGCAAGATGGAAATGTAAATACCTGTCTTTGGGTGGCTGCCTCACTTTGATCAAAGCGGCACTTTCTAATTTGCCTTTATACTTCATGTCTCTATTCAAATGCCTGACTCCGACATTACAAATCCTAGAAAGATTACGACGAGATTTCTTATAGCAAGGGAAGGAAGAGAAGAAGAAATTTCATCTGGTGGATTGGAAGGAGGTATGCAAGGATAGGCAAGAAGGTGGAATAGGGGTGAAAGATCTCCAAAGAATGAACCGAGCCCTTCTAGGTAAATGGAGTTGGAGGCTTGGGGCTGAAAATGGGACTCTGTGGAACAACCTAGTTAGAAGCAAGTATGGCCGATCAGAGGGAGGTTGGTGGACAAAGGAGTCGTCTCGGTATAGATCTTCGACGCTATAGAGAGATGTTCTATCTATGAAGAAGGAGGTTCTAAAAGGCATTGGTTTCACTCTGGGAGATGGGAAAAAAAATTTGGTTCTGGGAAGATGTATGGATGGGAGAAACTACTCTTAAAGAAGAATTTCCGAATCTATTTCGTCTAGCCCCGAAGCGATCCATCAAAATTGCGGACTGCTATTAAGTAGAGGGGGATGTAATAGTTTGGAATCTTATATGCAAAAGAGATCTCCACGACTGGGAGATTGAAGAATAGCCCTTCTTAGCCGTATAAACAATTGCAAGCCGGATCAGAATAGCGAGGATTCCCTAGTATGGAAATTAGACAAAGCCAACACCTTCTCGGTTAAATCATTATACTCTTCTAGGGGCAGTGATTCCTCCATCAAAGTTGAGAACTTAAAAGAGCAAGTGTGGAAAACTAAAGTCCCTCCTAAGATTGCGGTCTTCGGTTGGCTAGTTGGTAAGAATAAGGTCCTGACAGTTGATAATTTAAGAAAAAGGGGCATGCCAATCACGAATGTCTACCTCTGTTGTATGGCAAACGAAGAATCTGTAGACCATCTATTCATTCACTGCCCGCTCGTCAGCCATATCTGGTCTGCAATTCTGACCCGTTTTGGCATGTATTGGTCATTTCTTGAGTCTACTAATCGGTTGTTCAATGCCTGGCAAGGTGCTCAAGTAGGTAACTACAGAAAAGAGATTTGGAGAATGACACTTCTAGCTGTCTAGTGGTCCGTATGGGAGGTGCTTCAGGGATACCTCTATCTCGGCGGAGTCCCTTCTTAACAAGGTGATTTATCTGATAGTAGAATCGGCCTCTAATGACATTTCCCTTAAGGGGTGTAATCTTTCTTTCTTAGGCGAGTAGTCTTCCCGCTATCTCGGCGGCCTGACTCTCCCTGCGTTTGTAATCCTTTTTTATCTAATATACACCTGTAATCTTTCAAAAAAAAAAAAAAAAAAGATTTCGACTAGTCCACTCTAGTTTGTTGGAAGAAAAACTTCAAAAATTTCTAAAATCATGATCAGAAGCTTCCACTGTTCGAGTTGTCGATATCGCTACAAGTTTTGCTGGCTGGAGATAAAAATATAATATCGTTATCACTAATAATCGGAAATGCGGGGAAAACATGGGAAAACGATGTAATTTTTCAATGAAACTTCGGGAGATGCCTAAATAAACCTATTTACATGTTTAAGAATAACAAATTTGTAAAAATAAAAAATGCATACATAATAAGTTTCTATTTAATTAGGGCCTAAAAGAATGTGTTGTTATAAGAAATTAGTCCAATAGTAGCACAACAATCACTCAAATCTCATTAAACCAATTAACAAGAATAACGCATTCATACATTTTACAGCCATGCATAAATAAGCATATAATTTATAAACAAAATACATATGCATGATGATCCAACCAACCATCCCATCCATCCAACCAACCAACCATCCCATCCATCCAACCATCCAACCACCCAACCATCCTATCCATCAGCCAACCATCCAACAATCCAACCATCCCATCCAAACATCCATCCAACCATCCCACCCAATCATCCAAACATTCATCTATACATCCATCCAATCATCCAAACATTCATCCATCCATCCGTATCCATCAAACTATCCATCCATCCATGCCATCAAATCATCCATACATCCATCACATCTATCCATCCAACCATTCCCATCCAATCATCCAAACATCCATCCAACCATCCCATCCATCCATCCATCACATTAAATCATCCAACCATCCATCCATCCATCGCATTAAATCATCCAACCATCCATCCATCCATCACATTAAATCATCCATCCATCCCATCCAACCATCCATCCTATCCAATCATCCAAACATCCATCCCATCTATCCATCCAAACATCCATCCAACCATCCCATCCAATCATCCATCCATCCATCCATCCCATCCCATCTATGCATCCAACCATCTAAGCATCGAGAGAGTGAATTAGGTGCAGCCTTGGCCTCACCTAAGACGGTGACCCCCACCTTGATTTATGTATTGTATATCCATCTATTTTACAAGATCCTTTTAGGACATGAACATAAAAATGAAGTGGATCCAATTCTCAAATGGACCTTATCATAGGAAACAATGGTGATTGACCATAAATGGGCCACAAAAGTTATGGATCAAGCTGATATTTCCTTTTTCCCTTCATGGACCTTATCATAGGAAACAATGGTGATTGACCAACATGTTGGATGGCAAATAAACATTATGGAAACATCAAGGTGGGCCCTAAGAAGTTCTTAATGGTATGGCATTCAGTCACCGTTGTTGTATGGTCCACCTGAGATTTGGATCTTCTTCATTTTTGGGCTCATGCCGTAAAACGTTTTGGAAAAACGGATGGACAATGTGGATATAGAATACATAGATCATGGTGGACCCCATAGTAACGCCGCACCATCTTGGGTGAGGCCTAGGCCCGAGCGCACCTAATCTGCTGCCCTAACCATTCCATTCGATTTACATTTTTAGTTCTCTTTTAATTACAATTTTTGTTCGTAAGGTGGTGGTGAACAACTTTTATTACATGATGTGAAACTCACGCTATAAAAGTAACTTAAAAGTTACTTAAATTATTAGTTTTATTTCGATTCAAAACAGTACCGACCCATGCTTTTAAATGGTGAATAACGCACATTTTAGAAAAACTTAAAAAGTTAAGTTAAAAACAAGAGCTTCAACCCCTCCTTCAGAACCCTAAAAGTCAACGCAGGTTCCCTCCGCAGCGGCCCCCGCAATGTAGGTAGCTCTCAACTCGATTCTCCCTTCAAATTATCTGAATCTCTCCGTTTGATTCTCCTTCCATAGGTATGGTTCTATTTGATTCCCTATCTAATCTAATATCTCTCGCTTTTTTTTTTCTTTTTTCTTTTTTTTTGAATTTAAGGCTATGTTATAGAGATATTATTGTCGATATTTTCGTTGTCATCAACATTATCAATGATATATCGCCGATATTTAGAAGATAAACGAATTTTTGGGTTTTCGGTATCGCAAGTCCAGCGATACCGAAATTATCGGTGATAATATCGATTTTTCGCTGACAACACATGCTGGAAGCTTCTTACGACAAGATTTTAAAATGTGCGTACACAAAATCAAATATGTATATAGCATGATCTACACATTTGTGGCAATTTGGGGATTTTTGGGGGAAAAAATATTTTTTTTCATTTAAAAGTAATTAAAAATGTTTTTTAAAAAATTTCAAAACCCACAGGTATATTTCTAGGTTTCTACTTCTTTTACTTTGGAATATAATGCTTGTGTTTACATACATGTCTGCTTACATTTATAAATTTTATGAATTAACTTTGAATATAATTAGATCGGTTCAGTTAGACAATGTATAGATTAAGACCCTATACAAAGGAAACCTATTATGTGTACACAATTTTATATATATATATATATATATATATAATCTATATATATATATATATATAATATATATATATATATATATATATATAGATCTAGGTATTGATGTCTTTTTTTAACAATTCATGAAGTTTCAATGAAAAACGCACCAATTTCCCCTGTTTCCCAAAAACAACAATAAATTACATGATTAACTGATATATCCCGTGCGATAACCAATATGTATCTGTATCCATCCCAAGAGGTGATACATTATGTGATAAAGATTCAGGAAATATTGCTTCCCATGAGGTTGAGCTCTATAGACCCCACCATGATTGTGTCGGACATCCACACCATCAAATAGATGCACCCTTCCATAGTAGGTCATGAGCCCAAAAATCAAGCCAATCCATGACCTGGGTGGGCCACACCATAGACAACAGTTGAGAGTGATTACCCACCCATTGAAACCTTCCTGATTGTTTATAGGACCCACTAAGATGTGGTTCAGACATCCAACCCATCCATTTTGTGTCGCGCTTGGATGAGGGTCACCCCAAATTACAAGCCATTCCAAAACTCAGGTAGGCCCCACCAAGTGCTTTTAGATGTTTTTAGCCACACGATTTCAAGGTTTTCAAATGGTGGTCCATTTTAGTTCCCAATATGGCTGATTTTTAGGACATATATATATATATATATATTATATATATATATATATATATATATATATATATATATATATATATATAATCATGTTTCAAATAGCGCCCGTAGTGTAGCAGTAGCGTACGCTACATAGTATAGCATGGTTGTAGTGTTATGTAACGTCCTAAATAGCATAAATCCCCTGTAGCGTACACTACAACTACGTAGCGCGTAGCGTACACTACAATGTATTGTTTTACTATTTTATTTTTAAATTTATTTTTTTCATGTTTTCTTAGTATCTAATGTTGAGGAATGTGACACTTGTATTGTACTTGATACTTTTAACCTATGCGATTTTTATTTCTTTTCATAATTGTGACTTGTGGTTTCAATTAGACATTATTAATTACAGTAGTTTGCTTAGAAAGTGGTTGATGTGATAATTATTTGATTTGGTTTATATATGTGGATTGGCTTTTGATAAATGATAACTAAGAACTTGCTTGAATATGCTTATAATTGATAAAATGAATCAATTTTTAGGCATTTTTATATATTTTTTTCTTTTTTTCCACTATTTATTATATTTGTCCTATTTTTAAATTAAAAAATAAAAGTATCATGCAGCTTACGTTACACGTTACGTATATACACTACACGCTATAGAGGGATGAGCATTACGCATCATGCTACCACTATTAAAAACACTTATATATATATATATATATATTATATAATATCATCTGAACCTTTTTCACAATCAACTTGGACCTTTCGAGTTATTCATCCTTGATACGATAATTAGGATCCCTGTATCAAAGGAGGTATCATAGTCTAAGCAAGATGGTTGGACCTTTTCAAAAATAATATGGACAGTCATCTTAACAACTGATCAAATGATTGGGATTTGATCAAAATAATTCCCATGATGTATAAACAATCGAAGGTGGACCCTAGAAATTGGACAGCCTAGTTTAATCATTGGAACCTTTTAAAACCAAGGTGGGGCAACAAGTAGGATGAACCATTCTCCGTGACCCAATTATAAGTTAAAGGAGCATCCATTTCATTGTTTAGGATCTTGACCATCCAATCAAAGTGATAACTGAAAGAGAGGCAGTTCAATGTGGGACCTACATGGATCATGGATGGTCCAAATTAATTACTTGACTCTTTTTTTTTTTAATTTGATCTAGCTTGTGGTAACGATCAGCCAATCAATGTGATCATCCAAAGGCATATGCAGCCAAAGTTGAGTGCCATATGAATGACAGTTTAGATCCATGATTCAAACCTTCATATTTGATTTTGACTGTCAATTTTGATGTTCATCATTAGCTGGGTTGGATCATCCAATGATAGTGACATATTAAAGGACATGACAAATTGCTTAAATTTGATCTAGGCTGTACATTTTGGCAGCTACTAATCTTGTATTGATGATCACCCAATCAAAGTGATTGTCCAAAGGCATATGAAATCAAAATTGCCATATGACGGACAATTCAGATCCATGAATAAAACCTTTATAGCTGATTTTGACTGTCAATTTGGAAGGTCATCATTAGCTAGTATGAATCATCCAATAAAAGCAATTATTAGAGAAATTGATTTTTATAGTTGCTTTGACTGTCAATTTTGATGGTCATTGCTAGCTGGTTTGGATCATCCAATGAAAGTCATTATTTAAGGACATGAAAATTTGATGTGGCCCTCCCTCCCTCTCAACATGTAAATTTTAGTAGGCAAGGATGACCAAACAACAAAACGATAAATCACAAATTAGAGAAGGAAACAACCAAAGAACACAATTGTTAAATCATAAGCTTCCATGAAAGTACCAATTAATGAACTAACTAATTCATTAAGTCACTATTTTATACATGCAAATGGCCATATAGACATTATAGCTAGAAAAATAGGTACCTGAAGACCCTGTAGTTGACAATGTGCCAGTGAAGTCGCCTTCTCCAAATGCCAACCTACTGCAAGCCTACACTCATCAGGCATACTTGTTAGGAAAAAGGATATAAATCTTTCATGCTCAAATAGAACCAACAGAAGATGTCATGTGAAAGACTTAGACAATGGCACATATCATGTAGACCATATGACTTGAAAGAAAATGGGGGGAAAGGTAGAAAACAAGGGAACAAGTAATAGTTTGCAAACAAGATCAGTCTACTCAGGAGTTGCTTGAGTTAACTTGACCTACTACTGGTTAACTGGATCTAGAAAAGCGGGCACATCCAAGTTCACAGAAGGTTCATCTTGTTTTTCAGAACACAAGCCTTGTTCCAGACAAGACTCTTCCCTTTCTGATTCCAGGAGTGGTTCAGTATTATTAACAGTATCTTTATTACTACTACTATTATCATTATTACTATTGTTGTTGTTGTTGTTAAATTTTATAGTAAAATTATTAAAAACTTTCTTTTCTTGAGCAACCAAGTTGACCCACCCAGGTTGAACTGACGCAGTGACAGACCACCAATTTGCAAACTATGGGCAGTAGTTTGTCGTAGTAATGATGTTCGCACTGTAGGAGAGAAGGAAAATAGAAGAAAGAAGAATGGAAGAGAAAGGAGAAGGACAGAATGACTGCCTT